>JAVHNM010000171.1:0-16467 GCA_031216125.1 Dalbergia cochinchinensis
TTTGTATCTTTTAAAGGAGCCAATATATATGGTTTAGTGAATTCATTCGTTGGTATCATCGTATGTAGTTCATACAATTTACATTGTCTTAATCCATCTTTGTTGCTCCATTGCTTGGTTTGCTATTGTCAGAATAGGTGTATTTGTGCTTCTATACGCCTATTACTAATCGATGCTATACATTACAGAAGTCGGTCCTATTTTGTAGGAGGTGGCGCGTGGTTCAAGTTGGCCACCAATGAAAGACTTCGAGTCAAAGCGGAAACAAGTTTACAAATAACTCAAAGTTGAAAACGAAGAGAACAGTGGTTTGATCAATTGAAAATCTATGCAGAAAAACAATGAACTCTGAAACATCCTAATTTTTAACCCAATACTCTAGAACATACTTAGGTTAATCATTGATACATTACTTCATAGTTCTCAATTTTTACTTAGAAATACTTAGCGGAAAATACGGGTAAATTTTTTTTTTTGAAATACAAAGTGAGAGCCGCGTGATGCGATATAACAAGTAACGAACAAAACATACATCTCATAACGTCATAGCATAAGGCCATAAAGGCATATCATGGGAAAACACTGAATATCATCTCATATATATATATAACTTGCCCACTTATAAGTGTGGGACTTAATTTGGTACAAGGGAATACATGAAGGAAAATGTAACATAAATATGAACATAAACTACTCCCCTACTCGAGTGCGTCTAATAGGATAACCTCAAATCAAAAGAAGGTTTATCCCCATCTAAGTGGTGTGTGCTCTAACCCGGGCTATCCACAGCCTCCTACTAGCGATTATCCCTCGAGCGTGGCACGTAACCAGGAAACTGAGCAAGCTCCTCCGGCGTGAATAGGCGGGACGGGGCTCGGAAGTGACCTCCACGGCGTGGCCTCATCTTCGGTCATCGTGCAAGCCTCGACTGAGTCACGGAAGGCTCACTACCCTCCCCAAGGTCCATGGGTATGGTGGAGGAAGATCCCTCGGAGGGTACCTGGGTTGCCGAATCCTTGGAAGGATCCGTCTCCGAAAAAGTCGTCGAGCAACGGGGCACATCTGGGGGTAGTCTCGAGTGGCGGGCGTGGGAGCGGTGGTGTGCAGTGAAGCCTCTCTTCTAGGGGACGTGCGCGCTCGAACACCAGGTCATCGCCAAAAGGTGAGATGAGGGAGAAACGATGAGAATGTATAGGGGGAGTGAAGGGTCGACCCATGAACATGAATACTCTAACCGTGCATTGACCCAAAAAATGGAACGACCCGTGGTTCGGGTCATGGTGCACCTCCCATGTCGGCGTGTCCACGAACACTACGAACGTCGCCATCTGAAGATGTGACGGAAAGAAAGAGATAGAGGGAGTGAGAATCTTGCTAAAGAATCTCAGTAGGGCCTCCTACTACCTAGGTGTCATCATCTACGTCCTCAGGAACCTTGGGTTTAATTATACAAAATGACTGAACATGCATTAAGTTCATTTTAAACTTTAAAATATACTTTAGCCAAGGTCCATTCATTTTAGGATGGTCTTAATGTCATGAATGCAACATAATAGAATATGTATGCATGGCACTACCTAATGCACATACATAAAACATAACATCAAGCATCATCATACTTAGTGGCATAAAGTGGCAATAGTAACGTTCATATGGGACAAACTTAGTGACATAATCATAATCATGAAACATCTCTTCCTCATGGGCCACTCTAAAAGACAATCGAACTAGGGGTGCTCGGCCGAACCGGTGTCACCCAAAACGTGTCACATCTCTAGGTTATGAGCTCATACCTTAACTAGTCGTCACTAGTTCTTACTTATCACTTAACGATAAGCGTATCATAAATCATAAGTCCCGATTATCTGAGTACGGGTTAGGGGGCAATTCTCTTAGGGGTGCTCGGCTGAACCGGTGTCACCTAAGAGTACAAATTGGTACCGATGTCACATGAGTTCTATGGAGGTGCTCGGCCGAACCGGTGTCATCCTAGAACCCACCTTAGTACCTTAATTTTCAAAATCTCTTTAAGTCCCCAAATTAAATGAGAATTACGTCACGATAACATTCGCGAATTCCTTCCAAATTTGCTTTATGCCATATAAACATATATCCTCATGAATTCCTCATATGAATAACATCATCATCATTTACATACCACATACCTCATCATAGAACATTCAACGCTTACCCTTACGGTAGCTTATGCTTTGACCCTTACGGGTCTTAATCTTGAGATATAGTTTTCTAACGTCTGTCGTTCATATTTTATGCACCTAAGAGCTCATAATTAATCATTATTCCTAATCCTCATGTTCATACTCAAATCTGAAAAGCATAGAGCAGAATTTCTAACTTGTGGTTACGGGGTTCTAGAACTTCGTTTTAGACCCTTTCTCAGTTCGTCTTCGCCTAAGGCACTATAAATTAAATCTAAATCAATTATGAGACATTCCTATACTTAAGGACTAATTATAAATCACATTTATCATGTTGTAATGTTGCTGGACAGAATCCAGAAAACTAAATGTTCTAAGAGTTCTACATTTGCATTTTTACGGTTTTCTAGTTACTAGTTTCCCTATAGGTGCTAAAATTCAATTCTAATCCGAATCTTACCAAGTTTTTCATGTCTAAACAATCCTAATCTGATTATGTTCCCATTAAAACAGTTTGGATAAGTTCCAAAAACAAATGGGTCTAAACTATGTTAAATTCTAGCTTTACGGTATTTCTAGTTAGCTAGTTTCTTACCTATTATGCATAGAATCATTTCCACATCATCATATGATATTTTCACACATCAAAACATCACCACACAGCATCACACTCATCATGACTGAACCGAAATCATGGAGCTTCAGTAAGGGAATTAAATTGACATTTCGAGGTACATAAGTTAACTAGTTTCTCATGGAATCAATTTAGAACTTCTAAAACTCTTTGCAAATCATTTTAATTCATCAAGAGGCTAAGGGAAGCCTTAGGTCAGTGACCAAAATGTATTTCATCTTCTAAGAGGGAATAAAGTCATATCTCATGATAACATAACATTGTAAAGATTTGTAAAGCTTTAAGAAAAACTTAGATCATAGACTATTAGTCCTTGTAGCTAGATGAAAACTCATTGCAAGTCCATCATCACTACTTGGCCGAAAACATGCATTCAAAGAATGCATTCACATTAAACTTTAACTTGGAATGAAATGGGCAAGTCTTTGAGCTCTAGGTTGTTAAGTTATGACATAAACTAAACGTGCTCATGCTTTTCATTTTTAATCTTGCTTACAAAATAAAGTGATGACTTAAAATTAAATATGCAAGGCATAAACTTAAATGTGCAAGCTTGAGCAGTAAATATGCAAGGCATAGACTTAAACGTGCAAGCTTGAAAGTAAATATGCAAGGTTCGATTCTTTATTTTAGTGCTCTTGGCCCAACAACAATCGACTTTAAGGCCGAAATAGAAAGGCATTCGAGAGATTAATTAGGTGATAATACAAGTTCAATTCTTTATTTTAGTGCTCTAGGCCCAACAACAATCGACTTTAAGGCCGAAATAGAAAGGCTTTGAGAATTATATTAAGTGATGATGCAAGTTCCATTTTAATCTTTATGTTCTTAGGTGATAGCTTGAAAGTAAAGGTGCATAGCAAGAATGTAAATATAAATGCAAGCATAAAATAAATTATGCAAGTTCATTTTATCTTTCTAGAGCTCTTAACAAGACTTTAAAGGAACTTAAACCTCAACCCAAACTCATCAAACCAAGATAAAGTAAAGTCTAGAGTTCTTAGAACTCAACATAACATTTTTAGAAAATCGAAACATTTTGCATGTAAAAAGAAAAGGAAATGGCCGAAACTTCAAGGAAAACAAAAGAACATTTTGAAACTCTAGAGTCCATGATCTTGATGATATATTAACATCAACACCATAAGACCTTATCATTGAGTCCTTAGAACCATTTTAAAACATCATCAAAGTTAAAGATTCCAAAAGTTGGAGAAAGGAGGAACTAGAGTATTTTACTCAAGAACAAAGATCAAGCTCTAGAGTTTGTTTCAAGTGATGAACATCATCAAGAAACTCTCATCATCAAGCTCTCATTTCTTTGAACTTCAAGGCCCATGGCCGAAAATGAGAAAGAAAAAGGAGAAGAAAAGAAGTTCTAAAAAGAATCAAGAGAAACTATGAACATAAAGCTAGAACAAGAACTTTAAAGAAAAGAATACATGAAAGGAAATCCCTACTTGGTGTGATGAACTTGAAGATGGAAGAAGAAGATGAAGAACTTGAAGAACTTTGAAGATCTTGAAGAACACTAGAACTTTGAGAGAAAAGAAAAGCTTTGAGTGTTCCTAAACTTAGCAAATGATCTAAAAGTGGTGCAAGCTCCTTAAGGCATTCTATTTATAGAGAAATGAAACAAATGAAGGGTGCACATGGAGGAGGAGGCTTCGGCCATTGAAGATTGGAGGGCATCCCATGAGTTCCATGAGGTGAGATAATGTGGTCTTGAGGCATGGTGAGGTATGGTTCAAAGTATGGTGAGGTATGGCTCAAGGTATGGCCTCAAGCATGGTTCTTTGAGTGAGAAACAATTCAACATGTGGTCAAATTGTAACGCCTCAATTTTTACTGTAATTTTTTGTCATTAGAAATTACTCAATTCTTGAATTACAGTAGGTAATTATTACATAAGATTTGAGGCAGACAATCCTCAATAAAGGAATATAACATTAGAAGAGAGGTTAGGAGCGATTCATGCGAGTCGCCTTAAATCCAGAATTGCATGCGTATAAAATGACCAAAATGCCCTGAAGTTATTTTACTCGAGAAAATGAGGATCGTGGGCCCACCTATTCTCAAGGGGATATTTTGAGGATAATAAGGGATTGTTTGTGTTATGTGTGTTAATAGGCGAGAAGGATCTCAATTTTGAGTTCCAGCCTTGAAATGAATAAAGCAGCCCTACTTGGTTTGTTTAACTCAGATGTGCGTGCCGATTGAGCCCGAACCTCACTAAAATGTTTTAAAATGTGTTTTTAAGCCATGATTAACCATTGGTTAAGCTCGGGTGGCCTCGGGCAATTTTTAAGTGAAAATGCGATTTTGCCCCTGTTTTGGCGGTTTGCGAATTCGGGATTTTTGATTAGTATCTGAAACCTAAGCAATATTAGGCTCAAATTAAAGCTTATTAAATTCTAAATATTAATCTAGAGTCAAAATTATGTATTTAGATTGATTAGAACCCAAAATTGCTCAAAAACACCCAAATTGCTTACTAATTCACTTAAACCCTTAGCAGTAAATTCTCTAAATTACACATGAATACCTTGCCTACACCTAAATAATGCATGGAACACACAAATTTCACTTCTTTGGGCTGTAATGGACAGAAATTATTGATGCCATTATGCAGCTGAATTATTGCCAAAAGTTGCACTAAAACAAAATGCCAAAATGTCACCATAAGAGACATAATTCCTTAATTTCATACAACTTTGTCTAAAATGATTTTTCCTCCCTTATTTCTCCTGCAAAATTCCGTCCACTACCTCATCATTTTGGCCAATTAGAAGCCTCAAAATCTTCTATAAATAGGCTTGCTTGAGTGGTCTTGGAATGCTTGGTTCATAACTAGTTTTTAGGAGCACCAAAAACTTTCTTTCTTCCTCCTCTTTGGCTGAATTCTTTCTTCAATTTTTTCAAAGAGATTTTGTTTCATTTCTTTTCAAGAAACCAAGTTCTCTTCCTCTTCTTCAACTCAGATTAGGTAGGGAGTAGTTTCTAAATTTATTTCTATGCTTTGAGGAGTTGTGTTTTTAGCTCAAAATGATGAAATTATGAACTTGCCTTAGCTTTTCATTTTGGTTTTCCTCTTCAATTTTTTTTAACCAATTCAACCATATGGCCTAGGTGGAACTAAGATGATGGCTTGATGATGAGGACCTTGAGGGTGGGTTGTAAATCCATCACAAGTTAGGCCTCTAAAGCTTGAAAATTCCACTTGATGCAAAACTTTAAAGAATAATGCTTTATGATGCTAAAACAAAGATTTTTAGTTTAGAACTTGAAAGATGTATTTTTTCCTTTTATGTTTTATTTCTTGTTAAGATATGTATTGGGTTGAATTTATAATTCTTTTAAAGACTTGAAGGAGCTCTAGTAAAGAAACAAAATGAATTTGCATCCATGATTAAGTTTATGCTTTGCATAACCATGTTTACCTTCTATGTCATCACTAAATTTTCAAGAATGAATAAATGAACTTGCATTTCTCATGTTTAAATTCCAAGCTATCACCTTATAAAGATAAGATTAAAATAAGGTTGCATAGCATGTTTATAATTCTAAGATGTTACCTAAATCTCTAAAGCTCAAGACTTACTCCTTTTATCTTAAGTGAGAATTTTAATTGTGAAGATCCTCCCAAATTTGACAAAAGAACTAGTTTCTAAATGAGTTTTAAGGCTTTGCAAGGATTTTACGGGGAACTAGTATTTTATATGCACTTAAAATATGATTCTATGTAATTGCATGAGGTTCATGATTCGGCCACTGATCTGAGTTTAGTATCAATGTGTGATAATGATTTGATATGATTGAAGTTGTGATAATTATGGTTTATTGTTAAGAGAATGATTCATAATTGGTTTAGTAACTAATTAGTTCTATAATTGATAATTCTATGTAAGGATTGGATGCTTATTAAGTACTTGATATCATTGAATGATTTCCTGGCTTGCATGTTATAGTTTCTGTTGCAAATAATGAGAATGCTTGTACATGAAATGTTCTTTATTATGTAAAATTTACCTTTGTTGCTAGAAGAAAGTGTATCATTGTAAAAGTGTAATTTGGAAAGGTTACGGCTAAGGAAAGACTTGGTATTTAAAGCGTGTCCATTGTGACCCACCTCTCTTTCACAGGAATCTCCCATATGCATGATTCTGATTGATATATATTATTCTAGCTTAAGACTATAAATGAGAAAATGTTATGATGTTTATGAATTGTATTATGATATAACATGCAAAGATTTAATGATGACTTAAACTTATAAGAAAATGATCCTTTGGAACCATCAGACTATAGGTGGTGAAAAGGTGATTTTAACCCCTAACCCGTTCTCTCAAAAGGGTAGAGTCGGGACTTTAGCTTATCAAAAGGGATAAGTATATGCTAGTGACGACTAGTAAAATATGAGCTCATAACCTAAATTACTCCCAAAAGGGTGGAGTATAGGGTGGCCCAAGGAAAATAATGATGATGATAAGATTTTAAGTCATCAAAGGCACTAAAGAAATGAAATATGTGCCTTTGTGTCCATGTGTAGCTAATATTATATGGCGTTCTTTTATGCATGTTATTTTGATAATGATGATGAGAATATGATGTAATGATAAAGAGAAATGTTCATTGTAAATATGACATGTTAAGAATAAGATGCATTATAAGGCGCATGATTAAAAATTGGCGAACCTCGGTTAAGTATTTGTCAGAACTTAAAATGAATCTTTGCATGCTCACTATTTTAGAATAATCCCGAGGTTCTGACGGGGACTTTGATGATGACCTTTGTAGAAGGAGGTACCCTCTTTGAGAATTCTTTAGCAAGATTCTCACTCCCTTTTCTTTATTTCCGTCATTGTCTCCAGATTCAAATGGCGATATTAAATCGTCGTTAGTTGATACCTACTTGGGAATTCCACTATGATCAGGTGCATCGCTCGTATCATTTTGAAGGGAGAGTCTTGCTTGATTCGTGTTTTTATTTACATAGGTCGTCCATTTGCACATCCTGTCCCTAGTTATCGATTTTCTCCTACTTACTCCCTATGGCGATGAAATGGTTTCGAACATGCACGTCCACTTGATGAAAAGGATGTTACGTTCTTATCCCTTCATCTTTGTCCATGGATTTCAGTATGTTCTCGAGGCGAGATGATTACAGCCGATCCTTGAGGACACTCCTACTCATGTATATTACGAGAGCTCTGCTCCTACTCCCACCATGTGTAAGAGAGGGTAGTGAGGAAGCAGTTGTTCAGCCGAGGTTAGCGAGAAGGCCGTCCATGCGACCCGACTGGTGCATCTCGTGTGTCCCGTCCAGAGGAGCTCATCGATGGATCGATTTATTCCCCCATTTCGGGGCGGTGGCCATAGAAGGTTCTTAGTAGATTTATGTGTGATCATGCACCTAGTTTTAGGATAACCTTCGACTTATGGAGTTATCTAGTTTAGGGGCATGTATTTCCTTTAGTATATTTTCTTTTATGGGTTTGCATAAGATAATGATGTATGAACATAACCCACCCTTTGAGTGAGGTTATTGTATGTAAATATATGCTATAATGTGCTTATGGATGATATATGCTCGACCCTTAGTGATATGATGTGGTATATTCTTAAGCGTCTTATTATACCCAGCTTACTCATTCACGTTGTACTCGGCTCATGTTTTCAATTATGTGTTTAAAAAAAAAAAAAATGGCTCGTAATTTCACTAAGTATTTTCAAATTATGAAGAAAGAACCAAAGCAAGGAGTAAAGTCTAGTCATTAATCAGATTCAACCTAGGTGTATCTGGTTAATTACTAGGGTGTTACACAAATGGGGGGAGAGTTTCGGCCATGTGAATTAGATTTGGGGGAGGATTAGTTTGCATTTTAATTGTGGTTTAGAGTTGTGTTTAGGTGTATCTTTGATTATGCTTAAGATTAGGAATTTGTAAGAAAGTGTTTCGGTGAGGAAATGGGTAATTAAGGTTGGCAAGACATAATTAGAGAGTGTTCTTGCATCATTAGTGAGTTATAAATTCATTTTAGTGTATAAACAATTCTAGACACAATTCCTTGATTTAAGGAATTTGAGAGAGAAAACACTATTCAAGATTCCAAGACTAGGAATCTTGAGTTCTAAAAAGGGATTTAAGTTTAATCTAAGAAATTTTAGGTTCTAATTAACTTTAATAATTTGTTTTGACTCTAGATTAATTATAGAAATTAATTAATCTTCGTTTAGAGTCTAATATTGCTTAGGTTAGCTTGAGTTCGTCATTAGGCGTAAAAACACTATTCTAGGGGCAAAATCATAATTTTGCACAAAAACTGTGCGGGACCACCGGGACTTGAACAGAGACCGCTAGACACATGAAAACATGTTTTTAAACCTGCAGGGAAAGTTTCGGGCTCAAAGCGGCACTTCTACCCGTAAGCGCTATAGGGGTATTTTGGTCATTTTGACCCGAAACTGCGGAAAATACGATTTTTGCTTCCGAAAG
This sequence comes from Dalbergia cochinchinensis, assembly GCA_031216125.1. Classification (NCBI taxonomy): domain Eukaryota; kingdom Viridiplantae; phylum Streptophyta; class Magnoliopsida; order Fabales; family Fabaceae; genus Dalbergia; species Dalbergia cochinchinensis. Next base: position 9,290 of record JAVHNM010000171.1, read on the forward strand.
CATTCAAAGGCCATTCAATCCCCTTCAAACATTGAGTTGACCTTCGAGGACAAGCAGGGTTAGTTACCCTCAGTCGGATCAGAGGAAATGACCTCAGGGGGATTTTGGCCATTTCCTCGAACGAGAAAAATCGAGGTGTTACAAACTCCAGTTCTAGTTTCAAATTGTAACATCTCCAAGTATAGAATAGCAAAAAGAACCCAATCAACATCTCTTAAAAGCTGGTACCTGGTAAGAGAACTTACACTCATGGCAGTCTTTGTAAAAACACTTAACACAGCAATCGGTGAGCAAGCAACTAAAGTGGATCGAGTCATACATAATTTTTTTGGAAAAAAACTTAGATTATTTAACCTTTTTTAAAATAACTACTGGCCAATTGTTTTTTTGCCCAATTAATGAACTTTTGGAGCCAATTGCTAAAATTATAATTTGGCGTCTACCAACTGTAATCATATGACATCCTTTCCTTTTATAATAGAAGCACTTGGCTTCTACTTCTTGTCGCTCTTCCTTATTGATGTTGATCTAAGTAGTACAGGAGGGTTCATCTTTTCGCCAATTGAACCAGTGACTAGTAGTTTTGGTCAAGTCAACCATTAGGTTGAGTTTGATGATAACTATCGATGGTTGTAGAGTTTTGTCCAAAAAAAAAAAATTTCAAAGACAAAAAAGGAAAAATAAAAAAAAACTCCACAAAATCCAACTCTCATCACCTATAAATAACAACTAAGAAGTCCCAATGTAATGCTCAGAAAATTGCCATGGTGCTTGTTAGCTTTATCAATCCTAAGATGATGTCAAACATTTGTTCTTGAATGTCCTCATGTGTAAGTGTTTCACATCTCAAAAATGTAACACATATATGAGAAACAATACACAATGATGAATATTTCTCATTCCAAAATGAGACATTCAGTGACAACAATAACACTTTCCAAAATATGTTAAAAGCTGATGTGGCCCAAATACCTTTGGAAATGAAGTGTAACACCCTAAAAATTATTTAAAAATTAATTTAGACTTTATTAGTCGTAATTTAAAAAATCTAATAGTTTTAGCAATGATGAAGATGGCCCAAAGGACGTGTTAAAAAAGAAAACTTTGGGCCTTGGTGAATAATAACCTTATGAGGCCTACAGGCTTTGTCGGGATAATTGAAACCTTAGAACTGGGACCCAGAGATGCTCAAAACTGAGGAAACATAAGGTTATGGTTAAAAATAGTGAGAAATAGAGATTTTATACCTAGAATTAATTTTTGGGCAATGTTTAATTACCTAAGTCTGCAGTATTTAAGCCTGTTCATTAGAGTTTTGATGTGCAATTTTTAACACCGTATAAGTTACTTGGTGGCCAAATAACTTTTATCAATGCCTTTATGCCAAGTGGATGGCAAGGATTGAAGCTTGAAAAGCAAGTTTTAATCATTGCCTTTCATTAATTATTATTTTACCCAAAGCCCAATATCTCACCCATTCAGTAGAATTTCGATGTCCGATTTTTACACCGAGAAAGCTACTTGCTCACCAAGTTAAAATGAGCCACTTATCATGAGCCAAGTGGATGGCTAAGATCCATTCTTTGACCATCAAATTAGATCATAGCCTTCCATATCTTTTCTTTTCCAAAAAAGAAAGAAATACATACTTTGACTTCACAATTATGACATCTAACTCAAGATAAATACAAAGCCACCAACCTTATCACCAGCCATCATCATTTTATCGGCCAAGAGGCCTAGAAACAATGTAACACTCTAATATTTAACTCAACACATCTATGACGTATTTAAGTAATTTATTAGTTATTACTCTTTTGTTCCAGTTCTTAACTTAAACTCTTGAAAATACTTTAATGAAATTACGGGTAATTTTAGTTTTGAAACTTTAAAACAAAATGTAACATTCTAATATCTAACTTAACACACCTAGGATGTATTCAAGTTAATTATTAGTTATTACTCTTTGTTCAGTTCTTGTTTCTTATTTTAGAAAATATTTAGCGAAAATATGGGTAAATTTTTTTTTTTGAAACTAAAATTGAAAACGTGAGCCGCGTATGCGTGAAAATACATTAGTCCTTTGTCTTGCAAAGGTAACATAAAGAACTCATAGCATAAATGAAATGGTACACAAGATCATGAACATAAACATACATCATATATATGTATAGTAGAAGTTTTGCCATACACCAAGTCAAATGAATGCAGGTCATCAGTATGCGAATACATAAGGAAATGAAAAATACATAGATCACGAATCCGCCTACTCTAGTACAGCTAAGGCCATCCTAAGTGAAGTGTGTGTGCATGCGCTACAGGGTCTGTCATAAGCTCCTATTGCTACCCTCTCTCGAGGAGGAGGCGTAGCTTGACCACTGTGCTAATTCGGCCCGGTGTGGCCCAAATGGTAGGAGGCTTGGGTAAGATCCCCTCGACGGGGTATTATCCTCACTCTACCTCCTTGAAGTAGCTCGCCACCATGGCCCTCGCTACCTTCACCCATCTTCATGGAGCGCGGTGGGGAAGAACAAATGGATGGAATCTCTGTCGCGGAGTCCTCGGAGGGGTCGGTCTCTGAATGGGCCATGGAAGAAGCCGGAGAGCGTACTCTGGAAATCCCACATGGCCAAGGTAGCGGCCCGGTGCGGTGGAGTCTGCACTTTGCAAGGCGCACACTCAAAGAGGAGGTTGTGGGTGAAGAGGCGATGTAGGTGTGAAGCGAAAGGTGGTGGCTGGTTGAAGCGAGCAAGCGATCCAAAAGCTCTGAACATCTGGTTGAACAATGGCCTCACAGAAGGCGGTGTATGGCATCAAAAATGTAGAGTTCGAAGTGTAAAGGATCATTACATATGTTTTATGTCCACCTTAACATTAGCATGTTATATTAAGGTACAAAGGAGCACAACTTATATCTTATAATGTCACATGCTTTCATAATTATTTCAACACATGCATCTTAAACATTCCAAATGTAATCATGACATGCTATGCAAACATAATCAAAATTTGCAAGCGCATCAAATCATAACATCTCATAAGGTAACCATTCTTGTTAACTCTTAATTGATTAAGCCTCTAAATCGGGTAGACCTATCTTTAGTATTCATTCTTTTATGCATAAAGGATTAATTCCAAGATTCACATTAATTATTAACCTTAAGAATATCACTAAACAAATGCAGTAGATTTGGAGTGGAAAAGAAGAATGAAGCTGTTTCGATATTCTAGAAGTTATGTTTTTGACATTTTCTCATTCTTGACTTTTCAGAGTGATACTAGAATAAATTCCTAATCCATTTATGAGTGATTCTATACATTTACTAAGTGGTAAACATCTTTTTACTTAATTAACACTTCTTTGGATAGAAACCATATTTTCCATTTTAAAGGGTCCTAGAGTTCACATTTTTTGGTTCTTTCTAGTTACTAGTCTTTCCTTAATTACTAAAAATAATTACCATACTCATTAATAACCATTTTTACATGTTAAATACACTCCAAACAGCATACATCAATTTTGGAAAGGTTTGAGCTGAATCTAAAATTTAATTTCCTAAGAGCATGCAAAATTGCAAAACAAGCATTTATAGTAACTAGTCTTTCTTAGAATTAATTCTAGATCAAGAAATACTCTTATAATTAATTTTATCCTTATAGAGACGTAGTAATAACCTTAGATCAGTAGCAAAGTTAGAGAGCTTAATAAAAGGATTTTGGTTATATGAACCATGTTTTAACACTTTAAGAATTAACATATTTAAAACTTGTAAGACACAAACTTCAATATTTCAAGACAACAATATATCATTTATTAGGACCTTATTTCTTGAAAAACCAAATCGTATTTGTAAAGGTGGATGTCCATGAACCAAAATTCCCATGTAAGTTGAAAGGGTTAAGTCTTGAGCTCTAGATTGTTTAGATGATGGCATAAACTTAAGCGTGCAAATGTAAGCCTCATTTTTAATCTTGGCATTATTAGGTGATGGCGATGGAATTATAAATATGATATACAAAGTTTGAATATAAATATGAGAATGCAGGCTCATTTTTAATCTTTAAGTTTAGGTGGTTGCTTGGAATATAAATATGCTAGATAAGAAATATAAATATGAAATGCAAGTTTATTTTCTTATCTTCAAAATTTAAGTGATGACTTGGAATTAAATATGTTATGCAAGGCTCAAATATAAATATGGAATGTAAGTACTTGGAAAATAAACATAAATGTACTTTCATTTATTAATTCTTTAGGTTTTAGGCTCAAGTCTCCTATTTAGAGTGACAACTCTAAAGCACAATCAATCTTCCACCATGGACACGAGCTTTAGAGTCTCTAATTATTATGGTTCCAAGAACCTTGTCTCCTTAGACTCACCATCAAGCTCAAAGGAAAGAATTATCAAAGAAGACCAAATATTATTTTTATTTATTCTTTAAGGTTTTAAGCTCAAGACTCCTGTTTAGAGTATAAACTACAAAACACCGACCAATTGTTAGTTGAAAGAGGTAAGTTTTGAACTTTAAATGATTAGGTGATAGTATAAACATACACATGGGAATGCAAACTTATTTTTAGCCTCTAAGATTTAAGTGATAATTTGGAAAATAAATATGAGTGCATGTGCATTTTACTCCTTTTAAGTTTTATGATCAAGACTCCTATTTAGAGTAACCACTCTAAAATACTGATCAACTTTAAGATGGAAAGGGGTAAGTCTTGAGCTTAAGAAAATTAAGTGATAACATAAACATATTGTTCCAGTTTGCTCAAAACAAAACACATCAAGAAAACAAAATAACATTTTCATTTATTAAGAACTCGTATAACTAAAATGAAATTTTGAAGCTTTAGAGGTTTAGCAAATGATAGTTTTGCAATCAACATCAGAGATCCTCATTATCAAGCCATGATTCTCAAGCCACAAAGCCATCAAGGCCAAAAAATGGAAAGAAAGAAAAGGAAAACCTTGAGGCCAAAAAAGAAAGGAAAAAAAGGAATGAACCAACATTTCAATATTCCAACCAAAATTATTCAAAAGAAAATAATGAAAACTTTAAAACAATTCCCTACCAAAGTTATTTTTCTTGTTTGAAAGAGTAGAGCTTGGTTTTAAAATGAGATGAAAAGAACAATTCCTCCTTGAAGCAAGGAAGTGGTTTTGGGCAAGAGAAGAAAAAGAGGAATGAAGATGTGTCTTGGGATTGATCTTGGAAATGAAAGGCTAAGTGATTTGATGGAAGATTTATGGTGGTTGTGTAGTGGTTTGAGGTGGGGGTATGGTGGTTGATAGTGGTTTCTTTGAAGGAAAAGGAAGAAGAAAAGCTTAGAGAGCTTGAAGAATTCTTGAACTCAAGATTGCAAGAAATGAGCAAATGGTGTTTGTAGCTTGCCTTGAGGTTGTATTTATAGAAGAAATGAAACATGAGAGGATTAGGAGGAAGAAGGGTAGCCAGAGTGTATTCTTGGAGGGAAAAAGAGAAAATATCTCTTTGTGTACATCATGTCATGGTATGGCTAGGTATGGGCTCAAGTATGGTTCTTTGAGTGTGTATTTTAATCAAAATTCAACATGTGCTGAAATGGAGGAGGAGTGGCCATGTACTTCAAGGCCATGGGGAGAGAAAATATTTCATTTCATTTGTGTTATGTCATGGCTTAGAGAATAGGTTTGATTAGGCAATTGATTAGGAGTTGTGAATTTGGTGTTTAGGTGAGAAAGTGAATGATTAAAAGGCTGCTTAAGGCAAGGTTAAGGAGTGTTCTTGCTCAATTTGTGCAAATCCACCTTTATTAACAAGAAATCTCATCACATGACCATTTCTATGATTTAAGGAAATTGGAGAGAGAATTACTATTTCAAATTGATGACACTAATTCTTGAATTAAGAAAAGGGTTTTGAGTTTCTTTAAGCAATCTTAGGCCCTAATTAACTTTAATTAATTATTTTAACTTTATATTAATTATTAAAATTAGTTAATATTTAATTAGAGCCTAATATTGCTTAGGTTTCACTAATTATGTAATTATGCTCATTATGCCATTAATTAGGGGCAAAATAGTAATTTTTCACAAAAACTCCCCAGGACCACCCCGGCCTAGATAGACATTAGAAATCCCTTAAAAATGACATTTTAAACTCCCAGGCAAAGTCCAGGTGCAATCGAATTAAATTCTATGTCAATTAGTTACAAGGGCATTTTTGGTAATTTTGCACGCAGAAACTAAAAAATAGGATTCTTCTACTCTATTAACACATATAACACATATAGTCCCCGTTCAATATTAAAATAGTCCTTTGAGGATGGCTAGGTCGGCCATCCTCATTCTCCTAGTAAAAATGACCTCGGGGCATTTTGGTCATTGCTCTGGCCATGGAAAATCGGGCGTTACACAAGGCGTGGTAGGCGTACTAAACAAAAATGTCACTCATCTTGCGTATAATGAAGGAAAGTAAATAAAGAAACATGTCACTTTAGCATAAATGAAATACAAAGCGCCATACATGTATCATGAGCATAGAAACACATCATTATAAGAATTATGTCAAATATCATCACATTTCCTCTCTTTGCACTACCTTAAAATATACATATAGTAACAACATCACTTTCCACTAATAAAAGGTTGGAATAAAGAGTATAGTCATCCAAAATAAGATGGACTTACAAGCAATAATGCAAAGGAAAGCTAGATACAAGCTAACAAGACCTACTCATCCCCACTACTTCTACTTTGAGGTGTACTTTAGGGTAGATAACCTCTAATAAACAAAAAGCAAAAAAGGCTATCTTCTCCATGATATGTGCACATGCGCTCCATGGGGAGTCTCAGCTGGCCCCTTTCTCTTACTACTTTGTCATTTCAGGAAGGAGGAAGGCAGCGAAATCTAAAGTGAGGTGGTGAGCTCAGGTGTCGATGTGGGCATTTGCACCTCGGCATGGTAAGTAACTCCCCGTGAGCATCTTTGAACTCCTCGTATGGATTGTGTCACCATAGCTTCTCCTCACTACTACCCTCTATTTCTATGGGAACATTGGGGGTAGAAGCGTCAGAAGAAATCCAGGTAAGGTGAATCCTCGGGATGGGTTTGATAGTGGTCAGTCTAACGAGAGCCCAACACTCTAGATTTTTCTATTTGAGCTAAATGACCAAAAATGTCCCTGAGATCAT
>JAVHNM010000173.1:0-28498 GCA_031216125.1 Dalbergia cochinchinensis
TTAGACCAACATGGTTCATGCCTTAAAACATCATATTTGATCTCCGGGACGAGTCCGAGTCGGAGTCAAAACTTAAAACAGCCTTAAATCGAGTTAGGGGTATTTTGGTCATTTGTACACAGAAATCTCAGAAATGAGGTTTTTCTGCTCCGTTGGACATTCACAATCATACAATCCCCTCCATATAACATATGAACCCTATGATGATGGCCAAAGCCGGCCGTCCTCGTGTTTCGGGTAAAAATAACCTCAGGGGCATTTTGGTCATTTAAAAGTTTAGAGAAAAACGGGGCATTACACTTCTTCTCCTTCTCTATTTCAGCCATGAGGCTTTGAAAACAAAGGAATGAGAGCTTGATGATGAGGGTTTCATGATGGTGTTCATCACTTGAACAAACCTCTAAAGCTTGATCTTTGTTCTTGAGTTAAAAATGTTTATGGTTCTCTCTTTCTTGAACCTTGAAATCTTTAACTTTGATGATGTTTTAAAATGGTTCCATGAACTCAATAATGAGGACTCATGATGTTGGTGTTAATATATCATCAAGATCATGGTCTCTAGAGTTTCAAAATGGTTCTTCCTTGCTCTTAAGTTTCAGTTTCTTTCCTTTCCTCTTCTCTAAAATTTTGGCCAACCAACATTGGATGGTCCAACATGATAGCTTGATGATGAGAGTTCTAGTTGGTGACTTTTTGTTCACCACAAAGAAATCTCTAAAGCTTGAGTTTTCATAAAGGTGTTATAAAGTTCATTTATGGTTATATTTTCAAGGAATGTTATCTTGAGTTTTAAGAACTCTAGACCTCACTTTACCTTGTTATGATGAGTTTGGGTTAAGGTTAAAGTTCCTCTAAAAGTCTTGTAGGAGCTCTAATAAGAAATAAAATAAACTCGCATTCATATTTATATTCAAACTTATGCATTGCATATTTACTTTGAGCTTTGCATTCATATTTACTTTCCAAGTCATCACTTAAAGTTAAAGGATAAGGAATGGAGTACATCTCATATTTATGTTCTCGTCTAGCATATTTACTTTTTATCACTAAAGAACATAAAGATTTAAAATGAGAGCTTGCATTATCACCTAATTAATTCTCAAAGCCTTTCAATTTCGGCCTTAAAGTCGATTGTTGCTGGGCCTAGAGCACTAAAATAAAGAAATGAACTTGCATGGGACATTTATTTTAGGTCTTGCATATTTATTTCAAGTCTTGCATATTTAAATTCTAAGTCTTGCATATTTACTTTAAAGTTCTCACTTTACTTTGTAACGAACAATAAAAATGAAATGCATAGCATGTTTAGATTATGTCATCACTTAAAGACCTTAGAGCTCAAAGACTGCCCATTTTATCTCAAGTTAAAGTTTAGTATGAAAGCATTCTTTGAATGCATAATTTCGGCCAAGTAACAATGATGAGCTTGGAAAGAGTTCCATCTAGTTACAAGGGCCAACAACCTATGTTTTATTGTTTTCTTTAAGTTTGATGAGTTTTATGAAGTTATGACCAACAAGAATTATGATTTTTTTCCTCTCCCAAAGGAGTATTAAATTGGTTACTGACCAAAGGTTATTTTTAGCCTCTTGATAAAATAAAATGGTTTGTAAAGAGTTTTAGAAGTTCTAAAATGATTCCAAGGGAAACTAGCAACTTATATGTTTTAGAAACGTCAAACTATGTGTCTTTTGGAATTGAACTATTCGGTTCTGTCTTGATATGTTTGATGCTGAATGATGATGTTTTGAGGTGTTAGAATGTGTGAAAATGATATATGATGAGGTAGGAAACTTCCATGCATGTTAGGGGAGAAACTAGCTTCATAGGAAAACCGTAAAGTTAGAATTTAACGCGTGTTTAACCCTTTTAATCTTAAACAATGCCAAAACTGTTTTAGTATGATAATAATCAGTTTAGGATTGAACAATCATGAAAAATTTGGTTACATTTGAAGTATGATTGAATTTTAGCACCTATAGAGAAACTAGTAACTAGAAAACCATAAAAAAATGCAATTCTAGAACTCTTAGAACATTTAATTTTTAGAATCTGTCCAGAAACCTCATAATATGGCAAACATGGTTTATAATTAGTTCTTAGGCATAGGAATGCCTCATAATTGGTTTAGATTTAATTTATAGCGCCTTAGGTGAAGACGGAACTGAGAAAGGGTCTAAAACGTAGTTTCTAGAACCCTGTAATCACAAGATGTAAACTCTGCCTGTAACACCCTAGTAATTAACCAGATACACCTAGGTTGAATCTGATTAATGACTAGACTTTACTCCTTGCTTTGGTTCTTTCTTCATAATTTGAAAATACTTAGTGAAATTACGAGCCTTTTTTTTTTTTAAAACACATAATTGAAAACGTGAGCCGAGTACAACGTGAACGAGTAAGCGGACTATAATAAGACGTTTAAGAATATATCACATCATATCACTTAGGCTCCATCATATAACATCCATAAGCACATTATAGCATATATTTACATACAATAACCTCACTCAAAGGGGGGTTATGTTCATACATCATTATCTTATGCAAACCCATAAAAGAAAATATACTTAAGGAAATTCATGCCCCTAAACTAGATAACTCCATAAGCCGGGAAGGTTATCCTAAAACTAGGGTGCATGATCACACATAAGTCTACTAAGAACCTTCTATGGCCACTGTCCTGAAAATGGGGGAATAAATCCGATCCATCGATGAGCTCCCTCGGGAGGGGACACACGAGATGCACCAGGCTGGGGTCGCATGGACGGCCTTCTCGCTAACCTCGGTTGAACAACTGTTTCCTCACTACCCTCTCTTAGACGTGTGGGAGTAGGAGCGAGCTCTCGAATATACATGAGTAGGAGTGTCCTCTGAAGGATCGATTTGAGAATATCTCGTCTCTGAACATACTCTGGAAATCCATGGACAGCAGATGAAGCGGGATAAGAACGTAACATCCTTTCATCAAGTGGACGTGCATGTTCGAAAACCATTTCATCGCCATAGGGAGAAGTAGGAGAAAATCGATAACTAGGGACAGGATGTGCAAATGGTCGACCTATGTAAATAAAAACACGAACTGCGGATCTGCCATCAAAATGATAGGAGCGATGCAATCGGATCATAGTGGAATTCCCAAGTAGGGGTATCAACGAGCAGGGCGAATGTCGCCATTTGAATCTGGAGACAATGACGGAAATAAAGAAAAGGGAGTGAGAATCTTGCTAAAGAATTCTCAATAAGGTACCTCCTTCTACAGTGTCATCATCAAAGTCCCAGGAACCTCGGGATTATTCTAAAATAGTGAGCATGCAAAGATTCATTTTAAGTTCGGACAAATACTTAACCGAGGTTCGTCAATTTTTAATCATGCGTCTTATAATGCATCTTATTCTTAACATGTCATATTTACAATGAACTTTTCCTTTATCATTACATCATATTCCTCATCATCATTATCAAAATAACATGCATAAAAGAACGTCATATAATATTTGCTTCACATGGACCACAGTGCACATATTTCATTTCTTTAGTGCCTTAGGTGACTTAAAATCTTATCATCATCATTATTTTCCTTGGGCCACCCTATACTCCACCCTTTTGGGAGTAATTTAGGTTATGAGCTCATACTTTACTAGTCGTCACTAGCATATACTTATCCCTTTTGATAAGCTAAAGTCCCGACTCTACCCTTTTGAGAGAACGGGTTAGGGGCTAAAATCACCTTTTCACCACCTATAGTCCGATGGTTCCAAAGGATCATTTTCTTATAAGTTTAAGTCACCATTAAATCTTTGCATGTTATATCATAATACAATTCATAAACATCATAACATTTTCTCATTTATAGTCTTAAGCTAGAATAATATATATCAACTGTAATCATGCATATGGGAGATTCCCAGGAAAGAGAGGTGGGTCACAATGGACACGCTTAAATACCAAGTCTTTCCTTAGCAGAACCTTTCCAAATTACACTTTTACAATGATACACTTTCTTCTAGCAACAAAGGTGAATTTTACATAAGAACATTTCATGTATAAGCATTCTTATTATTTGCAACAAAGAACTATAACATGCAAGTCAAATCATTCAATGATATCAAGTACTTAATAAACATCCAATCCTTACATAGAATTATCAATTATAGAACTAATTAGTTACTAAACCAATTATGAATCATTCTCTTAACAATAAACCATAATTATCACAACTTCAATCATATGAAATCATTATCACACATTGATACTAAACTCAGATCGTTGGCGAATCATGAACCTCATGCAATTACATAGAATCATATTTTAAGTGCATATAAAATACTAGTTCTTTTGTCAAATTTGGGAGGATCTTCACAATTAAAATTCTCACTTAAGATAAAAGGAGTAAGTCTTGAGCTTTAGAGATTTAGGTGACATCTTAGAATTATAAACATGCTATGCAACCTTATTTTAATCTTATCTTTATAAGGTGATAGCTTGGAATTATAAACATGATATGCAATTCCATTTCTTTATCTTTAAGATTTAAGGTGATGACTTGAAAATTAAACATGATGCAAGAACTTGAAATATAAACATGATACAAGAAACTGGAGCGGTAATCCATTAGGACCATAGAGGGAGAAGAGAATTATTATTACATCTTTTTAAGCTCCAATCTCAAGACTTTTTAAAGAATAAATTCTTTAACTCCAATAATCATATTTCTTTGCTTGTGATACATGGGCAAGTCTTTAAGCTCTAGGATCTTTAGGTGATGGCATAAAATAAACATGTCATGCGTTGATTCTTTTAGCCATTATAAAATATAGTGAGAGCATAAATTAAATATGAGATGCAACCTCTTAATTATCTTGAAAGATTAAGTGATGACTTGAAACATAAACATGAAATACAAGCTTGGAATTTAAACATGAGAAATGCAAGTTCATTTATTCATTCTTGAAAATTTAGTGATGACATAGAAGGTAAACATGGTTATGCAAAGCATAAACTTAATCATGGATGCAAATTCATTTTGTTTCTTTACTAGAGCTCCTTCAAGACTTTAAAAGAATTATAAATTCAACCCAATACATATCTTAACAAGAAATAAAACATAAAAGGAAAAAAAAAAATACATCTTTCAAGTTCTAAACTAAAAATCTTTGTTTTAGCATCATAAAGCATTATTCTTTAAGGTTTTGCATCAAGTGGAATTTTCAAGCTTTAGAGGCCTAACTTGTGATGGATTTACAACCCACCCTCAAGGTCCTCATCATCAAGCCATCATCTTAGTTCCACCTAGGTCATATGGTTGAATTGGTTAAAGAAAAATTGAAGAGGAAAACCAAAATGAAAAGCTAAGGTAAGTTCATAATTTCATCATTTTGAGCTAAAAACACAACTCCTCAAAGCATAGAAATAAATTTAGAAACTACTCCCTACCTAATCTGAGTTGAAGAAGAGGAAGAGAACTTGATTTCTTGAAGTGAAATGACACAAAATCTCTTTGAAAAATTGAAGAAAGAATTCAGCCAAAGAGGAGGAAGAAAGAAAGTTTTCGGTGCTCCTAAAAACTAGTTATGAACCAAGCATTCCAAGACCACTCAAGCAAGCCTATTTATAGAAGATTTTGAGGCTTCTAATTGGCCAAAATGAGGAGGTAGTTGTCAGAATTTTTCAGGAGTAATAATGGAGGAAAAAATCATTTTAGACAAAGTTGTATGAAATTAAGGAATTATGTCTCTTATGGTGACATTTTGGCATTTTGTTTTAGTGCAACTTTTGGAAATAATTCAGCTGCATAATGGCATCAATAATTTCGTGCATTACAGCCCAAAGAAGTGAAATTTGTGTGTTCCATGCATTATTTAGGTGTAGGCAAGGTATTCATGTAATTTAGAGAATTTACGGTTAAGGGCTTAAGTGAATTAGTAAGCAATTTGGGTGTTTTTGAGCAATTTTGGGTTCTAATCAATCTAAATACATAATTTTGAATCTAGATTAATATTTAGAATTTAATAAGCTTTAATTTGAACCTAATATTGCTTAGGTTTGGGTATATGAATCGAAAAATCCCGAGAATTGCAAACCGCCAAAAACGGGGCAAAATCGTACTTTCACTTAAAAGCGCCCAAGGCCACCCGAGCTTAACCAATGGTTAATCATGGCTTAAAAACACATTTTAAAACATTTTAGTGAGGTTCGGGTTCAGTCGGCACGCACATCGGAGTTAAAAGCAACCTTGAGCGTTTTGGTATTTTCGTGCTTCGGAACTCAACATCGAGATTCTTCTGCTCTATTAACACACATAACACAAACAATCCCTTATTATTCTCAAAACATCCCCTTGAGAATATGTGGGGCCCACAATCCTCATTTTCGAGTAAAATAACTTGAGGGACATTTTGGTCATTTTATACGTACAGAAATTCGGGATTTGCAACTCTCGCATGAATCGTTCCTAACCTCTCTTCTAATGTTATATTCCTTTATTGAGGATTGTTCGGCCTCAAATCTTATGTAATAATTACCTACGGTAATTCGGTAATTGAGTAATTTCTAATGACAGTAAAAATTACAGTAAAAATTACAGTAAAAATTGGGGCGTTACATTACTCACAACCTTAAAAAGAATTTGGCCCGGGAAATTAAGCTATTCCGAGAACAACTCGGGGTATTGTGCTTTCATGTTTGATTCCAGCTCCCATGTAAGTTCTTCTGGTTTCACCACTGTCCCATGCTACTTTGACCAGAAGTCTGACCTTGTTCCTTAAGCTTAACTCCTCGATCGACGATTCTCGTGGGTAGTAAGTTAAATGTCGTTATCTCTTAATTGTACATGTTCGCTCTAGTACATGACTCGGTCGATTGATACTTTCTTAATCGAGAGACATGGAAAACATCATGAAGGTTGGATAGACTTCGGGGTAGGGCTATACGGTGAGCTCTGAGTCCTACTTTGGTAAGGATTTCAAGCGGACCAAGAAATCTGGGCTCAATTTCTTTACTTTTATTGCTCGGCCTATGCTGTGGTGGGGGTAATCCTTAGGAACACGTGGTCCCCTTCTTGAAAATCTAAGCGGTTTTAGCCGCTTGTCGCATAGTTTTTACGACTTTGAGCGGTAAGAATCTTATCCCTAATCTTTTTGATTTGTTCCGTTGTTCCCTCACAATATCAGGTCCAAGTAAACTTTGCTCTCTGGGTTCATACCAACATAAGGGAGATTGACATTTCCGTCCATAGAGGGCCTCATACGGTGCCATACCGATACTTGCATGATAAGCGTTGTTATATGCAAATTCAATCGATGGCGGTACTTATCCCAACTTCGCCTTTGATCTAAAACACATGCCCTTAACATATCCTCCAAGGTTTGGATAGTTCTTTCAGATTGACCGTCTGTTTGGGGGTGATAGGTCGTGCTTAGACACAGCTTTGAACCAAATGCCTTTTGAAAGGCTCCCCAAAATCGCGACGTAAATCGCGGATCTCGGTCCGAGATTATCGTCGACGGCACCCCATGTAACCTCACTATCTCCTGAATATATAATTGTGCTAACCTATCCAAGGAATAAGTCACCTTAATAGGTAAAAAGTGGGCTGACTTTGTCAATCGATCCACGATTACCCATATGGTATCATGATTCATTTGGGTCCTTGGTAATCCAGCCACAAAATCCATGGAGATACTATCCCACTTCCACTCAGGGATCGTCTGAGGTTGCAGCATTCGAAGGGTTTTTGGTGTTCAATCTTCACCTTTTGACACACCAAGCACTTACTCACCCATGTGCACACATCTTTCTTCATTCCAGGCCACCGAACATCTTCTTCAAATCTTGATACATCTTGGTGGCACCAGGATGAAGGAGTAAAATGGCTCTTATGGGCTTCCTCCAAAATATCCTTTCGGAGGCCACCACTAGCAGTACACATATTCGACCTTTAAACCTCCACAAATCGTCCATTCCTTGGGTAAAACCTATCAACTTTCCCGCCTTCACTTGCCCTAAAGTCTCTTGAAACTCAAAGATCGTCCCCTTGAGCTTGAACAATCCTTTCTTTGAACTCACTTGTCACTCTAAGATGACAAGCTCGATGCCCTTAGTGGTCAAAGTCATTCCTAGGTTTAAGTCCCTAAATTGCTCAATCAATTCAACCTCCTTCACCATCAAGCGGGACACTTGTAAGGACTTCCTACTCAAAGCATCGGCTACTACATTAGCTTTACCAGGATGGTAGTTCAATCCAAAATCATAATCTTTCAAGAACTCCATCCATCGCCTTTGCCTCATGTTTAGCTCTTTTTGATCAAAGAGATATTTCAAACTCTTGTGATCGGAAAACACCTCAAACTTAACTCCATATAAATGGTGTCTCCAAATCTTTAGAGCAAACACGACTACAGCCTAACTCAAGGTCATGGGTAGGGTAGTTTGCCTCATGTGGCTTGAGTTGTCTTGATGCATAGGCCACCACTTGCCTATCTTGCATCAATACACAACCTAAACCCTTTTTTGAAGCATCACAATACACCTCAAAAGGCACATTGGGGTCGGGTAACACTAAAACAGGGTCGAGGTTAGCTTGTGTTTTAACTCTTGAAAGCTCTTTTCACACTCAGGGTCCATGAAAAAGGGTGTTCTTCCTAGTCGACTTGGTCAAAGGTAGGGAAATCTGGGAAAATCCTTGATAAATCGACGGTAATAACCGGCTAAACCCAAAAAGCTCCTTACTTGATTCACCGTGGTTGGTCTTTCCCGATTTACTACCGCTTCTACCTTACTAGGATCTCTGACAATTCCTTTCTTAGATACTACATGCCCTAAAAATTGCACCTTATCCAACCAAAACTCACACTTGGAAATCTTGGCATATAGTTTCTTTTCCTTCAAGATCTCTAGTACTATGGTTAGGTGGCATTCATGCTCTTCATGGGTCTTAGAATATATGAGAATGTCATCTATAAAGACAACTACAAACTGATCTAAATAGGGTCGAAAGATCCTATTCATGTAATCCATAAAAATAGCTGGAGCATTGGTTAACCCAAAGGACATTCTTGCAAACTCAAAATGGCCGTGTCAGTCACGAAAGGCCGTTTAGGTATGTCTTCATCTCTCACTCTAATTTGATGGTAGCCTGACCTCAAATCTATCTTAGAAAACACTACCGCACCTTTCGCTTGGTCCATCAAATCATCGATCCTAAGCGAGAGGATACTTGTTTTTCACCGTTACTTTATTCAAGCGCCTATAATCTACACATCCTCATACTCCCATCCTTTTTCTTTACAAACAACACAGGGCTCCCAAGGTGATGCACTAGGCCTAACAAACTTTTTCTCCAATAAATCTTCCAATTGAGTTTTTAACTCGGTCAATTCTAATGGGGACATCCTGTATGGGGCTATGGATATAGGTCCCTTTCCAGAAGCAACTCTATGGAAAATTCTATCTCTCTCTGAGGAAACTCTGGTATCTCATCTGGAAATACTTGGGATAATTTCTTACTATTGGTATCTCATCGATACTTTGCTCAAAGTCTACATCACTAGCGGCTAAGAAAATGTAACCTTTACTCTCACCCTTACCACAGTCCATTTCCACAGTGATTATGTAAAGACTTATGGGTTTCTTAGGTTCAATAGGAATAGGAAGAAAAGTGATGGTTTTCTCATACAGATTTAACGATGCAGTTGGCCTCAAGCCAATCCATGCCAAGAATCACATCTAAACCTCGCATGGGTAAGCAAATAAGACCTAAATCAAAGGATCTATTATCTATAATAAAACTAGAATCTAAACAACATTTACAAGTCCTAACGGGTTTTCGAGTCGGGGTAGAAACAATAAGGTCAAAAGGAAGCACAGTCATAGGTAAATTAAGGCTTTTAACACATGAATGGGAGATAAAGAATGAGAAGCGCCAGAATCATATAGTACAATTAAGTCTTTACCATGCATATTACCCTTACCTTCCACGAGATTTCGTGACTTCGTTGTTTCTTCAGCGTGCTGATAAATACCCTTCCCTGGTATTGCGGCTTGGGATTGGGGTTGGCGGGTTCCTTTCAGTGCATTCTCGGGAGTAATGACCTGGTTTTCCACAATCGATAGCACACGTTTGTTCCGGCTCGACATGGCATGCTCCCATGATTCTTGCCGCACTTGGGACATTCCATGGATGGCGTGGCGGAGGAGATCTTCTTTGGACCTCTTTGTGGTGCTTTCCTTTATTGTTGTTATTGTTGTTGTTGTGATTATTCTTGGGGTTATTGTTGTAGCGGTTGTTATTATAGCGATTGTTGTTGTTTGGCCTTCCTTGTTGAAAATTTCTTTGTGTCCCTTGTGGTCTTGATTGAGGGGAATGGAGTCGATTCTGCCTCTTGAGCTACTGACCTTGAGGTGTCAACTTTTTGGTAATATTATCGACTTTGGGGTGTTTAGTTTTCTCGACCTTCTTCAATAATCCGACATTTGTTAACTAGGGTAGAGAAATCCTAATCTCCAAATGTGCAAGCTGCCACATTAAGTTCCGCCTTCAACCACGACTCGTATTTAATGCATTTCCAGTACTCATCGAGATTTCCTTGGTACATTCTTGAGAACTTAATGAGTTCTTCAAATGGCGATTATCTTGGGCCACATTCATATTCCCTGGACAAGTTGCATGAATTCAATGTCCTTGGCATTTCTAACTGACTCTGGAAAGTACTTTTAGTAAAAATGGACCTTGAATAGTTCCCAATCAATGTCCACATCGGTCGTCTCGTGAGTCTTGAACACTGGCCCACCGAACCGCATCACCCTCAAGCATATGAGTAGCGAAGGTGACCTTTTGCTCCTCCGAGCATGGGACTACAAACAAAGACCTTCTCAATATTCGAATCCATTCATCCGCAATATTTGGATTCAGTGTCCCCTTGAAAACCGGTGGGTTTGCCTTACGAAACTCCCCGAAACAGGCATGTTCAGGAATCTCATGTCGCTGATTCATATTGGCTTGACGATCCTGATCCATTCGTTCCATCATCATTCTCATGGTCCTTGCTACGTCGCGGAGTGCTTCACCGCCTCGTTGTCGTGATTATTTTGTCTTTGCGCTCTGAGTCCGTTGTCGGCGTGCCATTGGTCCCTATACACACAAACAAAGAACAACTTGAGGTGATCAGGCCCAATATTCCATGCAAAGTGAACAAGTTACCATGGCACTTTCAACATACAAAGAGTCATGTATTTCTACTCCCAAGCTTATCCTAATGATAAACATCTACACATGACGTCACTAACGTATTATGCTTTAGAAGCATAGCTAGTCCAATCCTCAGGCTCCATGAGAATCGAACTGCTCTGATACCAAAATGTAACACCCTAGTAATTAACCAGGATACACCTAGGTTGAATCGATTAATGACTAGACTTTACTCCTTGCTTTGGTTCTTTCTTCATAATTTGAAAATACTTAGTGAAATTACGAGCCTTTTTTTTTTTAAAACACATAATTGAAAACGTGAGCGAGTACAGCGTGAGCGAGTAAGCGGAGTATAATAAGGCGTTTAAGAATATATCACATCATATCACTTAGGCTCCATCATATAACATCCATAAGCACATTATAGCATATATTTACATACAATAACCTCACTCAAAGGGGTTATGTTCATACATCATTATCTTATGCAAACCCATAAAAGAAAATATACTTAAGGAAATTCATGCCCCTAAACTAGATAACTCCATAAGCCGGAAGGTTATCCTAAAACTAGGGTGCATGATCACACATAAGTCTACTAAGAACCTTCTATGGCCACTTTGTCCTGAAAATGGGGAATAAATCCGATCCATCGATGAGCTCCCTCGGGAGGGACACACGAGATGCACCAGTCAGGGTCGCATGGGCGGCCTTCTCGCTAACCTCGGTTGAACAATCTGTTTCCTCACTACCCTCTCTTACACGTGTGGGAGTAGGAGCGAGCTCTCGAGAATATACATGAGTAGGAGTGTCCTCTGAAGGATCGGTTGAGAATATCTCGTCTCGGGAACATACTGGAAATCCATGGACAGCAGATGAAGCGGGATAAGAACGTAACATCCTTTCATCAAGTGGGCGTGCATGTTCGAAAACCATTTCATCGCCATAGGGAGAAGTAGGAGAAAATCGATAACTAGGGACAGGATGTGCAAATGGGCGACCTATGTAAATAAAAACACGAATCACGCACCTCCCTTCAAAATGATACGAGCGATGCACCGGATCATAGTGGAATTCCCAAGTAGGGGTATCAGCGAGCAGACGAATGTCGCCATTTGAATCTGGAGACAATGACGGAAATAAAGAAAGGAGTGAGAATCTTGCTAAAGAATTCTCGGTAAGGTACCTCCTTCTACAGTGTCATCATCAAAGTCCCGGGAACCTCGGGATTATTCTAAAATAGTGAGCATGCAAAGATTCATTTTAAGTTAGGACAAATACTTAACCGAGGTTCGTCAATTTTTAATCATCGTCTTATAATGCATCTTATTCTTAACATGTCATATTTACAATGAACTTTTCCTTTATCATTACATCATATTCCTCATCATCATTATCAAAATAACATGCATAAAAGAACGTCATATAATATTAGCTACACATGGACCACAGTGCACATATTTCATTTCTTTAGTGCCTTAGGTGACTTAAAATCTTATCATCATCATTATTTTCCTTGGGCCACCCTATACTCCACCCTTTTGGGAGTAATTTAGGTTATGAGCTCATACTTTACTAGTCGTCACTAGCATATACTTATCCCTTTTGATAAGCTAAAGTCCCGACTCTACCCTTTTGAGAGAACCGGTTAGGGGGCTAAAATCACCTTTTCACCACCTATAGTCTGATGGTTCCAAAGGATCATTTTCTTATAAGTTTAAGTCACCATTAAATCTTTGCATGTTATATCATAATACAATTCATAAACATCATAACATTTTCTCATTTATAGTCTTAAGCTAGAATAATATATATCAACTGTAATCATGCATATGGGAGATTCCCAGAAAGAGAGGTGGGTCACAATGGACACGCTTAAATACCAAGTCTTTCCTTAGCCAGAACCTTTCCAAATTACACTTTTACAATGATACACTTTCTTCTAGCAACAAAGGTGAATTTTACATAAGAACATTTCATGTATAAGCATTCTTATTATTTGCAACAGCAACTATAACATGCAAGTCGTGAAATCATTCAATGATATCAAGTACTTAATAAACATCCAATCCTTACATAGAATTATCAATTATAGAACTAATTAGTTACTAAACCAATTATGAATCATTCTCTTAACAATAAACCATAATTATCACAACTTCAATCATATCAAATCATTATCACACATTGATACTAAACTCAGATCGTTGGCGAATCATGAACCTCATGCAATTACATAGAATCATATTTTAAGTGCATATAAAATACTAGTTCTTTTGTCAAATTTGGGAGGATCTTCACAATTAAAATTCTCACTTAAGATAAAAGGAGTAAGTCTTGAGCTTTAGAGATTTAGGTGACATCTTAGAATTATAAACATGCTATGCAACCTTATTTTAATCTTATCTTTATAAGGTGATAGCTTGGAATTATAAACATGATATGCAATTCCATTTCTTTATCTTTAAGATTTAAGGTGATGACTTGAAAATTAAACATGATGCAAGAACTTGAAATATAAACATGATACAAGGAACTGGAGCGGCGGTAATCCGCACAGGACCAGTTGAGGGAGAAGAGAATTATTATTACATCTTTTTAAGCTCCAATCTCAAGACTTTTTAAAGAATAAATTCTTTAACTCCAATAATCATATTTCTTTGCTTGTGATACATGGGCAAGTCTTTAAGCTCTAGGATCTTTAGGTGATGGCATAAAATAAACATGTCATGCGTTGATTCTTTTAGCCATTATAAAATATAGTGAGAGCATAAATTAAATATGAGATGCAACCTCTTAATTATCTTGAAAGATTAAGTGATGACTTGAAACATAAACATGAAATACAAGCTTGGAATTTAAACATGAGAAATGCAAGTTCATTTATTCATTCTTGAAAATTTAGTGATGACATAGAAGGTAAACATGGTTATGCAAAGCATAAACTTAATCATGGATGCAAATTCATTTTGTTTCTTTACTAGAGCTCCTTCAAGACTTTAAAAGAATTATAAATTCAACCCAATACATATCTTAACAAGAAATAAAACATAAAAGGAAAAAAAAATACATCTTTCAAGTTCTAAACTAAAAATCTTTGTTTTAGCATCATAAAGCATTATTCTTTAAGGTTTTGCATCAAGTGGAATTTTCAAGCTTTAGAGGCCTAACTTGTGATGGATTTACAACCCACCCTCAAGGTCCTCATCATCAAGCCATCATCTTAGTTCCACCTAGGTCATATGGTTGAATTGGTTAAAGAAAAATTGAAGAGGAAAACCAAAATGAAAAGCTAAGGTAAGTTCATAATTTCATCATTTTGAGCTAAAAACACAACTCCTCAAAGCATAGAAATAAATTTAGAAACTACTCCCTACCTAATCTGAGTTGAAGAAGAGGAAGAGAACTTGATTTCTTGAAGTGAAATGACACAAAATCTCTTTGAAAAATTGAAGAAAGAATTCAGCCAAAGAGGAGGAAGAAAGAAAGTTTTTGGTGCTCCTAAAAACTAGTTATGAACCAAGCATTCCAAGACCACTCAAGCAAGCCTATTTATAGAAGATTTTGAGGCTTCTAATTGGCCAAAATGAGGAGGTAGTTGTCAGAATTTTTCAGGAGTAATAATGGAGGAAAAAAATCATTTTAGACAAAGTTGTATGAAATTAAGGAATTATGTCTCTTATGGTGACATTTTGGCATTTTGTTTTAGTGCAACTTTTGGAAATAATTCAGCTGCATAATGGCATCAATAATTTCGTGCATTACAGCCCAAAGAAGTGAAATTTGTGTGTTCCATGCATTATTTAGGTGTAGGCAAGGTATTCATGTAATTTAGAGAATTTACGGTTAAGGGCTTAAGTGAATTAGTAAGCAATTTGGGTGTTTTTGAGCAATTTTGGGTTCTAATCAATCTAAATACATAATTTTGAATCTAGATTAATATTTAGAATTTAATAAGCTTTAATTTGAACCTAATATTGCTTAGGTTTCGGTATATGAATCGAAAATCCCGAAATTGCAAAAGCGCCCAAAAACAGGGGCAAAATCGTACTTTCACTTAAAAACTGCCCAAGGCCACCCGAGCTTAACCAATGGTTAATCATGGCTTAAAAACACATTTTAAAACATTTTAGTGAGGTTCGGGTTCAGTCGGCACGCACATCGGAGTTAAACACCATGAGGCGTTTTGGTCTTTTCGTGCGTCGGAACTCAACATCGAGATTCTTCTGCTCTATTAACACACATAACACAAACAATCCCTTATTATTCTCAAAACATCCCCTTGAGAATATGTGGGGCCCACAATCCTCATTTTCTGAGTAAAATAACTTCAGGGACATTTTGGTCATTTTATACGTACAGAAATTCGGGATTTGCAACTCTCGCATGAATCGTTCCTAACCTCTCTTCTAATGTTATATTCCTTTATTGAGGATTGTTCGGCCTCAAATCTTATGTAATAATTACCTACGGTAATTCGGTAATTGAGTAATTTCTAATGACAGTAAAAATTACAGTAAAAAATTACAGTAAAAATTGGGGCGTTACACTGCCCTTAAAGCATGATGCTGTCCAGATTCAGTGATAGACATAAATATTTGTAAGAATTGTTAGTTGGGAATCCTAAGATGCATAAAAGGTTGATAGCGAATGTTAGAATAATTATACCTCAAGTTAAAGACCCATAAGGGTCAAAGCATAAGACACCATAGGTCCCAAGACATAATGAACCTTATGACTTCCAGTAGATGCATGATTGATTATGAGAATGATTTGATGTCTTATGATGATGTTGAATGGTTATGCATGTCCTACAAGTTTCGTGGCATAAAGCAAGTTTGAAGGAAATCCGGTGTACGTCGTTATGGTGGCGAATTTCCCATCAAACTCGAGAATTTGAGAAAAGTTTGTGAAAACTCTGGGTGACACCGGTTAATTTGAGCAACCCTGTGAATGGTTCTGGTGACACCGGTTTGGCTTAGAAATCTTATGCGCCCAATTTTTACTCTAATTTTCTTGTCATTAGAAATTACTCAATTACCGATTATCAGAGGTAATTATTACATAAGATTTGAGGCCGAACAATCCTCAATAAAGGAATATAACATTAGAAGAGAGGTTAGGAGCGATTCATGCGAGTCGCAAATCCGAATTTACTCAGACGTATAAAATGACCAAAATGCCCTGAAGTTATTTTACTCGTAAAATGAGGATTGTGGGCCCCACCTATTCTCAAGGGATATTTTAAGGATCATAAGGGATTGTTTGTGTTATGTGTGTTAATAGAGCGTAGGATCTCAATTTTGAGTTCGTCGTGCGAAATGACCAAAACGCCCTCAAGCTGTTTAACTTCGATGTGGCGTGTCGAATGAGCCCGAACCTCACTAAAATGTTTTAAAATGTGTTTTAAGCCATGATTAACCATTGGTTAAGCTCGGGTGGCCTCGGCGATTTTAAGTGAAAGTACGATTTTGCCCCTGTTTTGGGCGCTTTGCGAATTTCGGGATTTTTGATTCAGATATCACGAAACCTAAGCAATGTTAGGCTCAAATTAAAGCTTATTAAATTCTAAATATTAATCTAGAGTCAAAATTATGTATTTAGATTGATTAGAACCCAAAATTGCTCAAAAACACCCAAATTGCTTACTAATTCACTTAAACCCTTAACAGTAAATTCTAAATTACATGAATACCTTGCCTACACCTAAATAATGCATGGAACACACAAATTTCACTTCTTTGGGCTGTAATGGACGAAATTATTGATGCCATTATGCAGCTGAATTATTGCCAAAAGTTGTACTAAAACAAAATGCCAAAATGTCACCATAAGAGACATAATTCCTTAATTTCATACAACTTTGTCTAAAATGATTTTTCCTCCCTTATTTCTCCTGCAAAATTCCGTCCACTACCTCATCATTTTGGCCAATTAGAAGCCTCAAAATCTTCTATAAATAGGCTTGCTTGAGTGGTCTTGGAATGCTTGGTTCATAACTAGTTTTTAAGAGCACCAAAAACTTTCTTTCTTCCTCCTCTTTGGCTGAATTCTTTCTTCAATTTTTTCAAAGAGATTTTGTTTCATTTCACTTCAAGAAACCAAGTTCTCTTCCTCTTCTTCAACTCAGATTAGGTAGGAGTAGTTTCTAAATTTATTTCTATGCTTTGAGGAGTTGTGTTTTTAGCTCAAAATGATGAAATTATGAACTTACCTTAGCTTTTCATTTTGGTTTTCCTCTTCAATTTTTCTTTAACCAATTCAACCATATGGCCTAGGTGGAACTAAGATGATGGCTTGATGATGAGGACCTTGAGGGTGGATTGTAAATCCATCACAAGTTAGGCCTCTAAAGCTTGAAAATTCCACTTGATGCAAAACTTTAAAGAATAATGCTTTATGATGCTAAAACAAAGATTTTTAGTTTAGAACTTGAAAGATGTATTTTCCTTTTATGTTTTATTTCTTGTTAAGATATGTATTGGGTTGAATTTATAATTCTTTTAAAGTCTTGAAGGAGCTCTAGTAAAGAAACAAAATGAATTTGCATCCATGATTAAGTTTATGCTTTGCATAACCATGTTTACCTTCTATGTCATCACTAAATTTTCAAGAATGAATAAATGAACTTGCATTTCTCATGTTTAAATTCCAAGCTTGTATTTCATGTTTATGTTTCAAGTCATCACTTAATCTTTCAAGATAATAAAGAGGTTGCATCTCATATTTAATTTATGCTCTCACTATATTTTATAATGGCTAAAAGAATCAACGCTCAAAGACTTGCCCATGTATCACAAGCAAAGAAATATGATTATTGGAGGTAAAGAATTTATTCTTTAAAAAGTCTTGAGATTGGAGCTTAAAAAGATGTAATAATAATTCTCTTCTCCTCTCTATGGTCTGTGCGGACTACCGCCGCTCCGGTTTCTTAATATTCTCTTCTCCTCTCTATCGTCCTGTGCGGATTACCGCCGCTCCAGTTTCTTGTATCATGTTTATATTTCAAGTTCTTGCATCATGTTTAATTTTCAAGTCATCACCTTAAATCTTAAAGCTAAAGAAATGGAATTGCATATCATGTTTATAATTCCAAGCTATCACCTTATAAAGATAAGATTAAAATAAGGTTGCATAGCATGTTTATAATTTTAAGATGTCACCTAAATCTCTAAAGCTCAAGACTTACTCCTTTTATCTTAAGTGAGAATTTTAATTGTGAAGATCCTCCCAAATTTGACAAAAGAACTAGTTTCTAAATGAGTTTTAAGGCTCTACAAGGATTTTACGGGGAACTAGTATTTTATATGCACTTAAAATATAATTCTATGTAATTGCATGAGGTTCATGATTCGGCCACTGATCTAAGTTTAGTATCAATGTGTGATAATTCTATGTAAGGATTGGATGCTTATTAAGTACTTGATATCATTGAATGATTTCCTGGCTTGCATGTTATAGTTGCTGTTGCAAATAATGAGAATGCTTATACATGAAATGTTCTTTATTATGTAAAATTTACCTTTGTTGCTAGAAGAAAGTGTATCATTGTAAAAGTGTAATTTGGAAAGGTTCTGGCTAAGGAAAGATGTAACATCCTAATTTTTAACCCAATACTCTAGAACATATTTAGGTTAATCATTAGTCTGTTACTTCATAGTTCTCATTTAACTTTGAATTACTTAGCGGAAAATACGGGTAATTTTTTTTTGAAATAAAAGTGAGAGCCGCGTGATGCGATAAGCGGTAAACCATGCAAAGTAAAACAATCGTCTCACAATCATCATAACATAAGGCACATCATGAACATCACTGAATATAATCTCATATATATATAACTTGCCCACTTATAAGTGTGGGACTTAATTCAGTACAAGGGAAATACAACCTAAAGCATAAACATAATCTACTCCCCTACCCGAGTGCATCTAATAGGATAACCTCTAAACAAAAGAAGGTTTATCCCCATCTAAGTGGTGTGTGTGCTCTAACCGGTACTCCATCGGACGATCGTCACCTCCCTTTCAAGGCGTCCATCTCGCGAACGAGGCGTATATCCGGGAAGCGGGCGAGCTCCTCGGACGTGAAGAGGCGGAATGGGGATCGAGGGTGACCCCACGGTATGGTCGCATCTCCGGTCGCCGCGTAAGTCGTGGCTGAGTCACGGTATCCTCACTGCCCTCCCTTATCAATGGTGGAGAGGGCGAGTCCTGGCTATACGGATGGGTAGGCGGGACCTCGGATGGGTGGGTCTCCGGGAAATAGGTCCGGCACATAGTCGGGATAATCTCGCATGGCTAAGGCGGCGGTGTGCCTCACGAGTACTCTCGCGTCATGCGACGCCGCACGCTCAAAAACCCGCTCGGCGTCGCCATAGGGTGCAGTCGCGGAGAAGTGATGGGTGTGCACGGGATGAGCGAAGGGGCGTCCTACAAACATGGAAATCCGCACCGTGCACTGCCCCTCAAAATGGTATGACCCGTGAGTCGGGTCATAGTGCACCTCCCATGACGGGCTGTCCATGAATGCTACTTAACGCCGCCATCTCAAGACGTGACGGAAAGAAAGAGATAGAGGAGTGAGAATCTTACTAAAGAATCTCAGTAGGGCCTCCTACTACCTAGGTGTCATCATCTACGTCCTCAGGAACCTTGGGTTTAATTATATGAAATGACTGAACATGCATTTAGTTCATTTTAAACTTCAAAAATATACTTTAGCCAAGGTCCGTTCATTTTAGGATGATCTTAATGTCATGAATGCAACATAATGGAAAATGTATGCATGGCACTACCTAATGCACATACATAAAGCATAACATCAAGTATCATCATCGTTGGTGGCATAAAGTGGCAATAGTAACATTCATATGGGACAAAACTTAGTGACATAATCATAATCATGAACTTTTCTTCCTCATGGGCCACCCTAAAAGACAATCGAACTGGCGGTGCTCGGGCGAACCGGTGTCACCCAGAACGTGTCATACATCTAGGTTATGAGCTCATACCTTAACTAGTCGTCACTAGTTCTTACTTACCACTTAACGATAAGCGTATCATAAATCCCGACTATCTGAGTACGGGTTAGGGGGCAAATCTCTTAGGGGTGCTCGGCCGAACCGGTGTCACCTAAGAGTATAAAATGGTACCGATGTCACATGAGTTCTATGGAGGTGCTCGGCCGCACCGGTGTCATCCTAGAACCCATCTTAGTACCTTAATTTTCAAAATCTCTTTAAGTCCCCAAATTTGCCAGAAATTCGGCGGCCAAAACGGTCATTACACCGAGTTTCCTTCCAAATTTGTCGGAAATTCGGCGGCCAAAACGGTCATTACACCGAATTTCCTTCCAAATTTGCTTTATGCCACATAAACATATAACCTCATAAATTCCTCATATGAATAACATCATCATCATTAGCATACTTCATGCATCATCATACATCATTCAAACGCTTACCCTCACGGTGGCTTATGCTTTGACCCTTACGGGTCTTAATCTTGAGATATAGCTCTCTAATATCCGTCGCTCATATTTTATGCCCCTAAGGCTCATATTAAACATCATTCTTCATTCTCATGTTCATACTTAAATCTGAATAGCATAGGACAGAATCTCTAACTTGTTTTTACGGGGTTCTAGAACTTACGCTTTAGACCCTTCCTCGCTTCCGTCTTCGTCTGAGGCGCTATACATTAAATCTAAATCAATTATGAGACATTCCTATGCTTAAGGACTAATTATTAATCATGTTTATCATGTTGTAAGGGTGCTGGACAGATTCCAGAAAATTAAATGTTCTAAGAGTTCTACATTTGCATTTTTACGGTTTTCTAGCTACTAGTTTCCCCATAGGTGCTAGAATTCGATTCTAACTCAAATGATGCCAAGTTTTTCATGTCTAAACAATCTAAATCTGATTATGTTCCCATTAAAACAGTTTGGATTGGTTCCCTAAACAAATGGGTCAAAACTATGTTAAATTCTAGCTTTACGGTATTTCTAGTTAGCTAGTTTCTTACCTATCATGCATAGGTTCGCTTCTACATCATCACATGATATTTTCACACATTCCAACACATTAAAACATCATCATACAGCATCACATTCATCACATCAGAACCGAAAACATCTTGCCTCAATAAGAGAATTAAATTGACATCTCTAGGTACATAAGTTAACTAGTTTCTCTTGGAATCAATTTAGAATTTCTAAAACTCTTTGCAAGACATTTTAAATCGTCAAGAGGCTAAGTGAAGCCTTAGGTCAGTGACCAAAACATATTCCATCCCCTAAAAGAGATTGGAATCTCAACTTATAATGACATAACCTTATAAAGAATTGTAAAACTTTAAGGAACACTTAAAACATAGACTATTGGTCCTAGTAGCTAGATGAAAACTCATTGGAAGTCCACCCTCACTACTTGGCGGAAAAACGTACATTCAAAGTATGGTTTACATTAAACTTTAACTTGGGATGAAATGGGCAAGTCTTTGAGCTCTAGGTTCTTAAGTTACGCCATAAACTAAACGTGCTCATGCTTTTCATTTTTAATCTTGCTTACAAAGTAAAATGATGACTTGAAATTAAATATGAAAGGCATAACTTAAACGTGCAAGCTTGAAAGTAAATATGTGAGGCATAATCTTAAACGTGCAAGCTTGAAAGTAAATGTGCAAGATTCAATTCTTTATTTTAGTGCTCTTGGCCCAACAACAATCGACTTTAAGGCCGAAATAGATAGGCATTCGAGAAATTAATTAGGTGATAATGCAAGTTCAATTCTTTATTTTAGTGCTCTAGGCCCAACAACAATCGACTTTAAGGCCGAAATAGAAAGGCTTCGAGAATTAAATTAAGTGAAGATGCAAGTTCCATTTTAATCTTTATGTTCTTAGGTGATAGCTTGTAAATAAAGATGCATAGCAAGAATGTAACTATGAATGCAAGCATAAAATAAATTATGCAAGTTCATTTTATCTTTCTAGAGCTCTTAACAAGACTTTAAAGGAACTTAAACCTCAACCCAAACTCATCAAACCAAGACAAGGTAAAAGTCTAGAGTTCTTAGAACTCAACATAACATATTTGGAACATCTAGCATGAAAAGGAAAAGGTAATGGCCGAAACTTCAAGGAAAGAAAAGAAATGTTTGAAACTCTAGAATCCATGATCTTGGTGATATACAAACTCCAACATCATGAGACCTCATCATTGAGTCATTAGAACCATTTTGAAACAACATCAAAGTTAAGGTTCTCAAAAGTTCAAGAAAGGAAAATCTAGAAACACTTTTGCTCAAGAACAAAAATCAAGCTCTAGAGTTTGTTTCAAGTGATGAACATCATCATGAAACTCTCATCATCAAGCTCTCATTCCTTTGTTCTCCAAGGCCCATGGCCGAAAATGAAAAGGTGAAGGAAAGAAAAAGAAGTTCTAAAAAGAATCAAGAGAAACTATGAACATTAAGCTTAGAACAAGAACTTTAAAGAAAGAATACATGAAAGAAAATCCCTACTTGGTGTGATGAACTTGAAGATGGAAGAAGAAGATGAAGATGATGAAGAACTTGAAGAACTCCAAGAACTTGAAGAACACAAAAACTTTGAGAGAAAAAGAAAGCTTTGAGTGTTTCCTAAACTTAGCAAATGATCTAAAAGTGGTGCAAGCTCCTCAAGGCATTCTATTTATAGAGAAATGAAACAAATGGAGGGAGCTCATGGAGGAGAAGGTTTCGGCCATGAGGGTGCAGATTGGAGGCTCTCCATGAGTTCCATGAGGTGAGATAATGTGTTCTTGAGGTATGGTGAGGTATGGTTCAAAGCATGGTGAGGTATGGCTCAAGGTATGGCTCAAGCATGGCTCTTTGAGTGAGAAAACAATTTAATATGTGTCAAATGGGGAGCATGTGGCGAAAATGCATCAGCCCATGGGGAGGATTAGTTTGCATTTTAATTGTGGTTTAGAGTTGTGTTTAGGTGTATCTTTGATTATGCTTAAGATTAGGAATTTGTAAGAAGGTGTTTAGGTAAGGTAAATGGGTAATTAAGGTGGTCTAGACATAATTAAGGAGTGGTCTTGCACCATTAGAGAGTTAAATCCTCAATTTAGAGTCTAAACAACTCTAGACACATTTCCTTGATTTAAGGAATTGGAGAGAGAAAATACTATTCATGATTCCAAGACTAGGAATCTTGAGTTCTAAAAAGGGATTTAAGTTTAATCTAAGCAATTTTAGGTTCTAATTAACTTTAATAAATTATTTTGACTCTAGATTAATTAGGGAAATAAATTAATCTTCGTTTAGAGCCTAATATTGCTTAGGTTTGCTTAATTACGTCATTAAGCTTAAAAACACTATTCCAGGGGCAAAATCGTAATTTTGCACTAAAACTGGCCGGGACCACCGGGACTTGAACAGAGACCTCTAGACACATGAAAACATGTTTTTAAACCTCTGGGAAAGTTAGGGCTCAAACGGGCACCTTTACCCGCGTAAAAACGCTATAGGGGTATTTTGGTCATTTTGACCGAAAGCTGCGAAACGAAATTTTCGCTTCGAAAGCATTCAAAGGCCATTCAATCCCCTTCAAACATTGAGTTGACCCTTCGAGGATGACCGAGTTGGTTACCCTCGAGTTCGGTCGTGAAATGACCTCGAGGGCATTTTGGTCATTTCCTGACAGAAAAATCGGCGTGTTACATTACTCCCCTCCTTAAAAAGAATTTCGCCCTCGAAATTCGTTACCTTAGAAAAGCTCGGGATACTTGTCTTGCATTTCTGACTCTAGCTCCCATGTAAACTCTTCGGATTTGTCGCGTCCCCATGCTACCTTTACCAATGGAACAGACTTGTTCCTCAGCTGCTTGACTCCGCGGTCCACGATTCTCGTAGGGGGAAGATTGAAAGTTAGGTCGTCCCTTAACTGAACGTGCTCTGGCTCTAAAACGTGGCTAGGGTCGGACTCATACTTCCTTAGCTGAGAGACGTGAAAGACGTCATGGAGATTAGAAAGATTAGGGGGTAAGGCTATTTTGTAGGCGACTGTTCCTATCCTTTGAAGGATTTGGAAGGGACCAAGGAATCGGGGGCTCAATTTTTTGACTTTCATGGCTCTTCCTATGCCTGTAGTGGGGGTAATCCTAAGGAACGCATGTTCTCCCTCCTCGAACTCCAAGGGCTTGCGCCGCTTGTCCGCATAGCTCTTTGTCTACTTTGAGCGGTGAGCATCCTATCCGGATCCTCTTGATTTGTTCCGTTGTTTCCCTCACTACATCGGGTCCTAAGACACTTTGCTCGCCAGGCTCGTACCAACACAAAGGTGATTGGCACTTCCTTCCATACAATGCCTCGTACGGTGCCATACCGATGCTTGCGTGATAACTATTGTTATACGCAAACTCGATCAAAGGCAAGTACCTATCCCAACTTCCCCTTTGGTCTAACACACAGGCTCTTAGCATATCCTCTAGGGTTTGGATCGTCCTTTCAGATTGTCCGTCTGTTTGTGGGTGGTAAGCAGTTCTCAAGCATAGCTTTGAACCAAACGCCTTTGGAAGGCTCCCAAAAACGCGACGTAAACCGCGGATCTCTATCCGAGATTATCGTCGACGGTACTCCATGCAATCTTACGATCTCTTGGATGTATAACTGAGCCAATTTATCTAAAGAGTACGTTACTCTAATAGGTAGAAAGTGTGCCGACTTGGTTAGTCGATCCACTATCACCCATATAGCATCATGGCCAGCTTGCGTCTTAGGCAATCCCGTCACGAAATCCATAGATATGCATTCCCACTTCCATTCGGGATTGATAGGGTTGCAACAAACCTGAAGGTTTTTGGTGCTCGATTTTCACTTTCGACATACCAAGCACTTACTAACCCAGCGACTACATCCTTTTTCATTCCGCCACCAAAACATCTTCTTCAAATCTTGGTACATCTTGGTAACACCGGGATGAATGGTGAAATAGCCTTTGTGAGCCTCCTCCAAGATCTTCTCTCGGAGGTCACCATCTTGGGGTACGCAGATCCTTCCCTCAAATCTCCATATCCAATCCTCACCTCTTTCCAAACCTTTTAACTTTCCCGCCTTAACAACATCTATGATCTCTTCGAACTCCTCATTCTCTCGTTGTGCTAACATGATTCTCTGCTTAAATCCACTTGTCACACTAAGATAGCACATTTTTATTCCTTTATCGGTCGCTGACATCCCTAGATTCATATCCCTAAACTTCTCTATCAACTCAACTTCTTTGATCATCATGTGGGCTGTGTAACGACTTTCGGCTCAAGGCATCGGCGACTACATTAGCCTTGCCGGGGTGGTAACTTAAACCGAAATCGTAGTCCTTGAGGAATTCCATCCACCTTCTTTGCCTCATATTTAACTCCTTTTGATCAAAGAGGTACTTGAGACTCTTATGATCGGAGAAAACCTCAAACCTTACACCATACAAATGGTGTCTCCACATCTTTAAGGCAAACACTACGGCTAACTCTAGGTCATGGGTGGGGTAGTTAGCCTCGTGAGGCTTGAGTTGTCGGGATGCATAGGCTACCACTTGCCTATTTTGCATCAACACACACCCTAGTCCTTTGTTCGAGAGCATCACAATATACCTCGAAGGGTACATTGGGGCTAGGTAAGACTAAGACTGGGGTCGTGGTTAACCTTTCCTTAAGCTCTTGGAAACTCTTCTCACATTCGGGGCTCCACTCAAACGGGGCATTCTTCCTAGTGAGCTTGGTCAAGGGTAGGGCTAGCTCGGGAAAATCCTTTGATAAACCTACGGTAGTAGCCTGCTAAACCCAAAAGCTCAGTATTTCCGTTACGGTGGTTGGTCTATCCCAATTCATTACGGCTTCTACCTTACTAGGATCAACGGCTATACCTCCTTTTGACACAACGTGCCCTAAAAACTTGACCTCCTCCAACCAAAATTCACACTTAGAGAGTTTTGCATATAGCTTTTTCTCCTTCAAAATCTCCAAAACTATCCTTAAATGACGCTCATGCTCCTCGTGGGTCTTCGAATAGATGAGTATATCATCTATAAAAACGACCACGAATTGATCTAAATAGGGTCTAAAGATCCTATTCATGTAATCCATAAACAACTGCAGAGCATTTGTCAACCCAAAAGACATCACCGCTTGAACTCAAAGTGTCCATACCGAAGTTCTAAAGGCGGTCTTTGGTATATCTTGATCTCTCACTCTAATTTGGTGGTATCCTGACCTTAGGTCGATCTTGGAAAACACTACCGCTCCTCTCAACTGGTCCATGAGATCATCAATCTTAGGCAAAGGGTATTTGTTTTTCACAGTCACACGATTCAATTGCCTATAATCTATGCACAACCTCATACTCCCGCCCTTCTTTTTTTCACAAACAAGACCTGGCTCCCCATGGTGAAGCACTAGGTCTTATGAAGCTTTTCTCTAAAAGTTCCTCAAGTTGGGTTTTAAGCTCGGCTAGTTCTAGGGGTGACATTCTATAGGGGGCAATGGAGATTGGTCCCGCTCCAGGAACCAACTCAATGGAGAACTCCACTTCTCGCTCGGGGGGGAACTCGGGTATATCTTCCGGAAACACCTCGGGATAGTTTCTCACTATAGGTATATTCTCTAAATTCTGCTCAAAGTGTACCTCGCTAGCGGCTAGGAGAACATATCCCTTAGTCTTTTTCCCACTACAGTGGACCTCTACGGCATTGAGATAGAGTTTCAAAGGTTGACTTATTTCACTAGGGGGAGAAGGAAAGACGACTGTTTTGGTGTCACAGTCTAACAATACACGGTTGGCGTGAAGCCAATCCATGCCAAGAACTATTCCTATACCTTTCATAGGTAAACAAATTAAATCCACAACATATGATCTATTTTCTGTGGTGAGGTGACAATTTAGGCAACAATAACAAGTATTCACAGGATGATTTGTGGGGGTAGAGACAATAAGATCAAAAGGAAGTTTGGAAGTTTTCAAATTTAGAGTCTCGACACTAGCATATGAAATAAAAGAATGTGTTGCACCGAGTCATATAGCACGATTAAGGTTCTACCATCTATTTCGCACTTACCTTCTATGAGACCGTTGGATGTGTCCGCCTCGTCTACATTGAGGGTGAAGACCCTCCTTGGTGTTGCGGTAGGAATTCTGGCTGCGGCCTCCCATTAGTGCGATTCTTTGGCGTAGTGGCCCGGCTTTCCGTATCGGAAGCAGATATTGTGCCGCGCTAGGCAGGGACGGTTGCCATGATCCTTCCCGCACTTGGGACATAGCACGGTTGGGATAGCTTGGGCGGGGGTTCCTTGAGGCGTCCTGTTCTTAGTCCCACTTGACCCTCCTTGGTTGTTTCGGGGCCGCCCGACCCTCCTTGTCGGTTGTTGGTGTGGTTGTTGCGGTTGTTGTTGTTGTTCGGAATTGTGGTCGGTATGATTGCTTGGGTTGTTGGTGGAAGGGTTCTTTGTTGTTGTTGATGTGGCTTGAATTGGTTGGTGTGGTAGGGGTTGTAATGGTTTCGGGATTGGTTTGGATATTGGGGCTTGAATTTTGGGGCTTGAGGTGCTAGCCCCTTGTTCCGTCTTTGCCCTTGCAGCATTGATTTTCTTCTGTCCCTCTTCCATGATCCGGCACTTGTTGACTAGGGTTGGAAAGTCCCTAATCTCCATGTGCGCCACAGCATAGTTGAGCTCTGCCGTTAGTCCGGCCTCATACTTGACGCACTTCCACACCTCGTCGGGGTTTCCTTGAAACACCCTAGAGAACTTAATCAGCTCCTCGAATTTCGCTAGTGTCTTTGGCGACAGATGAGCCCTCCTTGGATTAGTTGCATGAACTCGATGTCCTTCGCATTCCTCACCGATTCCGGAAAGTACTTCTCATAGAAGTAGGTCTTGAACAGCTCCCAGTTGACAGCGGTGCGAAGCTTCTAGCGATCTTGGTGCGGTGCACCAAAACTCGGCATCCGATTCCATCATATAGGCAGCGAAGGTGACCTTTTGCTCCTCTGAGCAAGCTACCACGGAGTAGATCTTCTCCATGTTCTTGATCCACTCATCAGCTTTGTCGGGGTCCATGGCTCCTCGGAAGGTTGGTGGGTTCGCCTTGCGAAACTCACCAAACCTCGCTTGCTCGACCATTTCGGCAGTAGGGGGAGCACGTTCGGTGTTCCCTTGTTGGTTCATCCTCTCGAACATTCGTTCCATGGCTCTTGCCATGTCACGAACAGCAGCAGCAGTGGCATCGCTTTGGTCTCCCTCAGTCGGGGTCCTAGGTTGTCTCCTTGGTGCCAT
>JAVHNM010000174.1:0-24000 GCA_031216125.1 Dalbergia cochinchinensis
GAGACATAATGACATTTGGTTCAAGTATAATGTATATGAGTGCATGCTAGTGACTTTAAAGATTGGTTTGAGGCATGGTTGGAATCATATTGTGAATGAATGTGTATATGTGCCTTATGCATGCATTTGAAAAAAGAAAGTACATGATGCAGTTATATAAGAAAAGATAATGTATAAATTTCAGTCGTGCATGTTCTGACATATGGAGAAAATAGAAACAAGAATTGTGTTGAATGAGGGGAAGGCAAAGAGAAACTTTCCTAGAGATAAAGGGGAAAGCAAAAAGAGGAACTTGCCTAGAGATATTATGAGTCGGTAGACGTAAAGGCTAGGAATAGATCTGTGTGAGATTTGGAAAAGGAAAAAATGAAGTCCGATGATCACGTATAGGAATGAGTCTAGTCCTGATAAGCAATCTATTTCCTTTATGTGATGTGAACCACTATAAATACCTTGTGGTAAAAACTATGCATTGTGGAGTTGTCTATAGTAAATATTCATTGGGTATACACTAAGTCTTTCCTATGTCGAAGGAAAAGAAAAATGCACCGAGTTGAGTTTTATGGTCACAAGTGAAACCAGGTCCCTTTGAGATAAGTTCACTACATTTAACATATACATACTCATATCTTATTTAATTGCTTGATTAGGATTATTAACTATATGTTTGAGCTTTATGATATATATGTATCAAGTGATTAATTGTTAAAAGCTGCCTACTTTGAAGAGATGATTTTAGAACTTTAAAAATGAATCTTTAATATGTATTGCATGATCACGTTTTCTTGGTAAACCGAAGTGGTTGAGGGCAATGAAGATGACATTATGATTGTGTAATTAGAGAGTTACCCTACTGAGAATTGTATAATTTTCACCCCTATGTGTTTTTGTGTTCTCGTGTCAACTCCAGGTTGATCCAGAGAGCAATGGTGCTGCTATGTGAAAGAACTCTGGATTGTAGTAGTTTAGTAGTTGATGTTTTTACTTATTATACTTAGGTGGAGTTACATGCATGTAAATGTAATAGAGAATGTATATGTATTAAAGCTCTTAGAAGAGCTTCCTTTGTACTTAGGTATGTATTAATAAATGTTGTGTTTCTTTGTTATGTATTTTAATAGAATTACACCTAGTTATTTCACGCATTAATTGGGCTTGCAATAGATATTTAAGAAGGGTCCGCTAATTTACAAATAATGTAACGTCCAGTGACGAAGTTGAGGAGTGATCTCCGATATAAGAAGGTACGGACAAGGATTGGCTCCTGGTAGACTTCTAAGCGGAGAGATAAATGAATGAACCGATTACACACCCGAATGAGAGGGATCCTAAGACTGTGTAGGTATGGGTCTATACAGTTAAGGAGGGCTTATATGAATTGATTTGTACTAACTATACCAACAAGATGCATCTTCTTTTCGATAGCCCATCACTAAAGAACTCAATAGTTAAGTGTGCTTTGTAACACCCCGTTTTTCTCTAAACTTTTAAATGACCAAAATGCCCCTGAGGTCATTTTTACCTGAAACATGAGGACGAACGGTCTCGGCCATCCTCACAAGGCTTTTATGATATATGAAGGGGATTATATGTTTATGAATGTTAACAAGGCAGAGAAATCTCATTTATGAGGTTTCTATGTATAAATGACCAAAATACCCCTAACCTGATTTAAGGCGGTTTTAAGTTTTAACTCCGACCCGGACTTGTTCCGGAGATCAAAAATGATGTTTTAAGGCATAAACTATGTTGGTTTAAGTCCCGGAGGTCCTAGGCAACTTTTGGTAAAAATTACAATTTTACCCCTGCTTAGTGCATTTTACGTCTAACAAGTTACTTAACTCAAACCTAAGCAATATTTGGCTCTAATGAAAGGTTAATTAATTTCCTTAATTAGTCTAGAGCTAAAATAATTATTTAAGGTTGATTAGAACCTAAAATTTCTTAAGGAAATTTACAACTCAATTCTAATTTTTTTCTTTCTTTAAAGAAAAAGCAACTATGAATAGTATTTTTACTATTCACACTTCTATTCCCAAGAACACTTTCATTCCCAAGAAAAAGTTGTCACACTTTAATCACTAGTCATAGGAGTTTGACTCCATCAATCCTACAAGATTACTCTTAGTCCAAGGTATTATGGTCCTAATTAGCTAATTAGTCCACCTAAACACTTGGTTACACAACCTTAATTAGTGACCTAACCTTGTTTACTCCTAAACACTTCACTAGTACATGATTAAATTGAAAGAAATCTTCCTTCCCATGGCCTTATAATTTCAGCCACTTTTCCCCCCAAAAATTCAAAAGAATGATAATTTATGTTGTCAATCAAGTTGTCCTTCAAAAGCCACCCTAAGTATAATCAAGTTGTCCATCAAACCTTATAATGTAATGCCCCGATTTTCTGCTAAAGTGAAAATGACCAAAATGCCCCTGAGGTCATTATCAGCCCGGAATTCAAGGAAAGCCAGGTCCGGCAGTACTCGAAGGGCAAACTCAATGTTGGAAGGGGATTGGATGACTTGTGTTTCTTTCCGGGATCGAAAATCTCATTTTGAGTTTTAGTCAAAATGACCAAAACGCCCCTGTGGTGTTTTACCCTTTTGCAAGTGCCGGATGAGCCCGAAACCTCTCTAGATGGGTTTAAAAGACGTTTTTATGTATTCTGTGGTCTCAGTTTTGGTCCCGGAGGTCCCGGGCAAAATAAGTGCAAAATTACGGTTTTGCCCGTAGTTTCGTATGTTTACACCTAATCACGGTTAGCGAAACCTAAGCAATATTAGGCTCTAATCGAAGGTTAATTAATTTCCATAATTAATCTAAGGTCAAAATAATTTAATAAGGATGATTAGAACCTAAAATTGCTTAGATAAACTTAAAACCCTATCTTAAATTCAAGGACTTTGAGTGTAGGAATCAATGAATAGTGTGCAAATAGTGCACAAATAGTGTTTTCTCTTTCTTTCCTTAAATCATGGGATTGTGATACACATTGTTTATTCACAAATGAGTTTTAAATTCTCTAATGATGTAAGAGCACTCCTAACCTTGTCATAAAATTCCTAATACACATGCTTAGTTACCTAAACTTAAGCTTAATTACTCCTAACCTTGTACCTAAACTAACCTACACTTAATCCTATCATTAACACCCAATTACATGGAAGATTTTCCTCTCTCCTTGCTGCCCAAATCTGACCAAAAATCATCCCCATTTTCATGAATTATTTCATTTCAAACTTAAAGGAAAATCACCTCAAATCACCTTACTTGTCATGCCTTGTCATAATTTCAATCAAGCTTGCTTTTCCAAATGAATAACCAAGTAAAATAAATCATTCTCTTCAATTATTTGTGGCTGAAAAACTTCCAGCCATGTTGGTCTTCTAGAAGCCTAATTTCATCCACAATTTAAAGAAAAGATCACTCAAAACCCATGCTTGAAGCCATACCTTGTGTCATGAGCTCCATGCTTCAAACCATGCTTGTATGACACCATCAAAGAGATATTTTCTCTTTCTTACCATCAGCCATGCTTTCCATTCTCTCACCTATCACTTTGTTTTTCTATAAATAGGGAGCTTGTGTTAGCATTGGATGCACATTGAGCATTTGCTAAAGCTTAGAGTAGTCTTGCTAGTTTCTTTCTTTCTCTCTAGTCCCAAAGAGTTCCTTTCTTTTTCATCTTCATCTTTTTCATCTCTTTACTTCATCATCATCATCTCATAACCTTCACACATCACTCCATAACCTTGAATCACCATCAAACCTCTCAAATATTTCATCTCAAACACAACCTCACCTCAAACACAACTCTAACCTCCTTATCTCCCCTTGGCCGAAAACATCAAGCCTTTTGGAGGAGCTCATCATCTTGTTTTCTTCTCTCAAAGTTCAAGCTCTTTGTCTTCACTCTAGGTAGGAGTGTTTCTTTGCATCTCATTTCCATGAAAAATGAGTTTTCTCTAGCTACCTCTTGGAATTTCTTTTTAAAACTCTCTTGGTTTCCTTCTTGAGTTTTTGGCCTTCATGACCTTTAAACTCATACATGATGGCTTGATGATGGGGACCTCTAGATGATGACTATGTGTTCATCATAATGAGACCCCTAAAGCTTGAGTTTTCTTTAGTTTTTATTATTATGCTATGAAGTTCACTAAAGTTGTCAACTTAAGAAAATAAGAATGATTTCAAAAAGGAATATGGATTACTTTCTCTTGGCCTCATGATTTGACCATAATTCCTTTCCTTGAAAATATGGAGATTTCTTTTAGTTCCATTCTCTTGACTTGATGAGACTATGTTGGGGTTGTGAATATTGGTTCTTTAAAGTCTTGGGCGAGCTCTAGTTATTAAACCAAAATGAACTTGCATTCATATTTAGTTTATGCCTTGCATAGCATGATTTATTTTTATGTCATCACTAATGCTCTAAGACTAAAAAATGAACTTGCATATTCATATTTAATTTCCAAGCATTGCATTTCACGTTTATTATTCAAATCATCACTTAAAATCCAAGATAATAACAAGTTGCATCTCATATTTATTTTGAGCTATTTACTTTTCAAGTTCTCACTTTATTTCCCTAATGAACAATAAAAATGAAGTGCATGGCATGTTTATGTTTTGTCATCACCTAAAGCTCTAGAGCTCAAAGATTTGTCCCAAGGTCTCAAATGAGAGTTAGACATGGAAAGCATTCTCTTAGAATGCCCACTTCGGCTATGTGAGATGAATGAACTTAGGATAAGTTTCATTTGATCACAAATGCCTATAAGCTGTGCTTTATAATTTTTCTAAGTCTATGTGGATTCAAGGAACATATAGAACTAAGTTTTATGAATTTAGGACCTCTTGAAATAAATTCAACTTAGCTACTGCCCTTATAAATATCTTGATGATTTTAGATGTTAAAAATGTTTACAAAGCAGTTTTGAAGGTTTTAAAAAGGTTCCAAGACAAACTAGTATCCTATGTGCTTTAAAAGTATGTTTTATGCCTTTGTATGGAGAGTGTTGTTTAGGTTCCGCCTTGCTATGTTTGGCCACTGTATGAGCTGTTTTAACGATGATAACATGCTTATGTTTAAGTATGATCAATGGAAAAACTCATAAGTAAAAGATAAGAAAGGTTAGAAACTAGAAAAGAATTAATTTGAGAGTTCTAGATCCCTTAATGTTAGAATTTTCTGGATTCTGTCCAGCAAGGTTTAGTAATGATAATCATGGTTCTAAATTAGTTTAAATGTGTAGAAATGACTCATAATTGGTTTAGGACTTGATCTTGGTGCCTTAGGAGCAAACCGAACTTAGAAAGGGTCATTGTCGTGACTCCTAGGTACCGGTAAAGTTGAAATTATGAATTCTGCACCTTTGAGATTGAGAGATATTCTTGACCATAGTATGAAGAGAGATATACATTACTCATAACCTCCTAAGTACCCGAGAGGTTAGCTTTGAATGATTCATAACTTAGACTGTGAGTTAAAGACCATAGCGGTCAATGCATAAGACATTAAGAATATGAGAATGATATTTATATGATACTAAGGTATGTTAAGATGTTTTGCGATGATGCATATGTTATGTGAAGAATGATGGCGTTATTCATATGAGGAATTCATGAGGATATATGTTTATGTGGCATAAAACAAATTTGGAAGAAATTCGGCGTGATGCCATCGTGCCACCGAATTTCAGACAAATTTGGGGACTTAAAGATTTTGAAAATTAAGGTACTAAGATGGGTTCTAGGATGACACCGGTTTGGCGAGCACCTCCATAGAACTCATGTGACATCGGTACCCATTTTTTTACTCTTAGGTGACACGGTTCGACCGAGCACCCTAAGAGATTTGCCCCTAACCGTACTCAGATAGTCATGATTTATGATTTATGATACGCTTATCATTAAATGGTAAGTAAGAACTAGTGATGACTAGTTAAGGTATGAGCTCATAACCTAGAGATGGACACGTTCTGGGTGACACCGGTTGGCCGAGCACTCCCGATTCGATTGTCTTTTAGGGTGGCCCATAAGGAAGAGAAGTTTTATGATTATGATTATGTCACTAAGTTTGTCCCATATGAATGTGTTCTAATTGCCACTTAATACCACTAAGTATGATGATGATTGATGTATGTGCATTAAGTAGCGCCACGCATACATTCTTTATTATGTTGCATTCATGACATTAAGATCATCCTAAAATGAATGGACCTTGGCTAAAATACACTTTAGAACTTAAAATGAACTTGATATATGCTCACTTGTCTTTATGAAATAAACCCAAGGTTCCTGAGGATGTGAGCGATGTAACCCTAGGATAGGAGACTCCTACTGAGATTCTTTACTAAGAATTCTCACTCCTCTCTCTCTTCTCCCGTCACATCTTCAGAAAGCGATGGCGATGTTTGTTGACTTCATTGACACGCCAGCCAGGGAGGTGCACTACACCCCGGTGGAGCTTTCGAGTACACAAGCATTGCAAGGATATTCCCTTCGGCTGTATCTTTTGGGAGGGGTGGTGGATTTATACTCGTAGCTTACTAGGAGGGTAGGATTTTGGATTTTTATTGTAGTCGCACCCTACACTTGTGTTTCTTGTTGTATTTTATTTCTTCTGTATTACAAGCTCTGCCTGTACCTATGCGGGTATGACTACCTATGTACTCTAAATATATTATTAATGAAATGTTTCTCTTGTTATGATGATTTCTGCTCCACCATTATATGTTTTCCTTTTTGAGTTCTCTCTATGAGTGTTAATCATGTCTCACGTTTCTGTTATTCGAATAGTTAAGTTCGCGGCTCTCACTTTGTTTTATACTTTAAAAAACAATTTTACCATAATTTCTGCTAAATATTTTTAAGAAAAGGATGAGACTATGAGGTAATAGCCTAATGTATAACCTAATGTGTTCTAGAAAGTTGGGTTAAAATTAGGGTGTTACATATGACACCATGAATGATAACACAAGAGATTTTTCTTCTCTCCTTCTTCCTCAAGAAGTTTTGGCCAACTTCTTTCCCTCCACTCCTTCATGATTCATTTGCCTATAAATACACAACACCACACAACGTCATTCCTTTGCTCACTTCTTGCAAAATCTCTAAAGTCTCAAGCTCTCTTACTTCTTTTTCTCTTAAGCTTCCAAGAGTTCTTCAAGCTCAAGTTCTTCCTCTCCTTTTTCGAAAACCACAAGGTAGGGAAACTTTCCAAATATGTCTTTGATTTCTATGTTGAATCTTGTTGGGAAATAATGAAAGGTGGAATCTCCATGTTGCTTCTTTATTTTCGGTTTCTTCCTTTTCTTTTCCTTTGACTTTTGGCCTCAAGGCCTTGAACATGATAGCTTGATGATGAGTGCTCTCTAGAGGTGACCATGAGTTTATCTCACATGAGACCTCTAAAGCTTGACTTTTTCTTAAAGAAAAGTTTCATCTTTTACAAGTTTAGTCAAGAATGAGGTTATGTTTCTCTTGAATGTTTGAACTTCTCTTTTCTCCTTTATGATTCGGCCATGAAGGCCTTTGGCCCTTGGAAAAATGAAAGCTTGATGATGAGGGTGTTATGTTGGTGTTTGTCACTCAATAACCCCTAAAGCTTGAATTTTTCACAAGGAAAGTTTCATCCTTTTTCAAGGATAAGTAAAGAAGGAGTTTATGTTTCTCTTGAACACTTCTTGGACTTCCGTTGTTCTTTCATATTTTCGGCCATGAGAGTTTCTAAAGCTTGGAAAAATGAAAGCTTGATGATGAGGGTTTCATGTTAATGCTTGTCACATGAACAAACTCTAAAGCTTGAAACTTTAACCTTAAACCAAGCATGGTTTTGGTTTTGCTTTCTTCTTTAACACGAACTTTGTTTTAATGTTAGTTTTGAAGGAAGCCTTGTACTCAATGATGAGCACTTAGGATGTTGATGTCATACATCATCAAGATCTTGGTCCCTAGAGTTTAAAAATGGTTCATTCTTCTTGATGAGGATTCGACCATCTTCAAGTTTCTAAGGTTATGATTTATTTTAAGTATTCTAGCACTAGTAGTTCTCTTTTCTTGTGAGGATGTGGTTTGGGTTGGAACTATGTTATTTCTAAAAGTCTTGCAAGAACTCTAGACAAGATATAAAAGTAACTTGCATTCACGTTTACTTTATGCTTTGCATATACGTTTATTTTCTATGCTATCACTAAACCTAAGATAAAGAACGAACTTGCATAATGCACGTTTAAATTACAAGTTTTGCATTTCATGTTATCTTTCAAGCCATCACTAAACTCAAAGACTAAAAATGAAGGTGCATCTCATATTTATTTTGAGCTATCACCTTACTCTCTAATGGACTACAAAAATGGAGTGCATAGCACATTTACTTTTATGCCATCACCTAAAATTACTAGAGCTCAAAGACTTGCCCATTTCATCTTGAGAAAAGTTAAATCAAGAAAGTATCTTCTTGAAATGTATTCGGCCATGTGATGATGAAAGCTCTAGGATGAGTTTTCACTAGTTACAAGAGCCTATAGTTTATCTTTTAAGTTTTCCTAAACATAAGTGACACTTAAAAGTATTTTGAGTATGTTCCTCTAATTAGGATTTCAACCATGAGAAAAATTAAAGGGCTGTTGCCCCATGTATTTTATAAGAGT
Source organism: Dalbergia cochinchinensis (assembly GCA_031216125.1). Classification (NCBI taxonomy): domain Eukaryota; kingdom Viridiplantae; phylum Streptophyta; class Magnoliopsida; order Fabales; family Fabaceae; genus Dalbergia; species Dalbergia cochinchinensis. Next base: position 8,658 of record JAVHNM010000174.1, read on the forward strand.
TCTTGACAAGATAAATTTATTTCTAAGATGTTTTTGAAGTCCGAAAATTGTTCCAAGAGAAACTAGCTACCTATGTATATTGAAAAAGAAGTTTATACATGATTTGATGACTAACCATTTTCGGTTCTTCCATGTTCATTTCCAGCACCTTAAATCATATTTTGGGTGGTCTAAATATGCTTAAATACCTTGCCAAGTACATGATAATTGTTCTAGACATTTTGGAGCATGCTTAATTACTTGAATTGCTTGAAATGTGAATTCTAGAACCCCATAAGTACTGAGAAAATATGAATTCTGTCCCAGCATTATTAACATCCATAGAATCACATTATATGATGTCTAGATCAGTGAGAGTGACTCATAATTGGCTTAGGTATTAATTGTTGCATCATAGAAAAAGTCGGATGTGAGAAAAGGTTTAAAATGGATCTTTTAGAACATCGTAATTCATCTAACTTAAGCTTACTGCCAATGCTGTCCAGCCATGATTAATTAGGTTTTAGGACTTAATAAATTATGGTAATGAGATTAATCAATCCCTTAGAGGTACACGAAAATAATTTAGAAGTTTGAGATTACCCGATTGAGGGTTTTCACTCTTAAGGGAAAGGTTTAAGCATTACTCTATGAATGATGAATTGGTGTTTACCTCATGACTTATATGATGCTATGTGAACTATTATTCCTAAATGATAGTTTTATTATTGCATGTGATTGTTCTTTGAGAACTTAGAGATGCCTATGTTGTGATGAAAGATATGTGACATGCATGAAACTATGTGGCATCTCAATAAAACATGCTAAGACTTAAGGTGACTTAAACCATGTGAAAATGATCCTTGAACCACCAAACCAAGGGTGGGGAATGAGGTGATTCTAGCCCCCTAGACCCGTACTTTAAGTCGAGACCTTTAACTTATCAAAAAGGATAAGTTTATGTGCTAGTGACGACTAGCGTGGTATGAGCTCATAACCTATAAGTTTCTCCAAAGGGAGATCAGTTAGGGTGGCCCCAGGAAGAAAATATTGAGGTTTTAATGTCACCTAAAGTAACCAAGATATGTACCATGTACCATGTTCTAAGAACTATGATCTTATGCACCATGAATTTATGAGTTTATGTGCCATGCCCCATGATATAAGAAACCATGGTTTATGATTTATGTACCATGACTTATGATTCAAGTTTTAGGACTTATAGACTACATAACCAAGAAGTTTTAGAATTTAAAAGGAATGGGCCTCAGAGATTGATGTTTGCGAACTTCATAATTGAACTATTATATTCCCATGTTTTCACTAAGAAACCGAGGTTCCTGGAGACGTATATGATGACACTTAGATATGAGGAAAAATGTAACACCCTAGTAATTAACCCGAGATACACCTAGGTTGAATCGATTAATGACTAGACTTTACTCCTTGCTTTGGTTCTTTCTTCATAATTTGAAAATACTTAGTGAAATTACGAGCCATTTTTTTAAACACATAATTGAAAGCGTGGGCGAGTACAGCGTGAGCAGTAAGCGGGGTATAATAAGGCGTTTAGGAATATATCACATCATATCACTTAGGCTCCATCATATAACATCCATAAGCACATTATAGCATATATTTACATACAATAACCTCACTCAAAGGGTGGGTTATGTTCATACATCATTATCTTATGCAAACCCATAAAAGAAAATATACTTAAGAAATACATGCCCTAAACTAGATAACTCCATAAGCGGAAGGTTATCCTAAAACTAGGGTGCATGATCACACATAAATCTACTAAGAACCTTCTATGGCCCTTTGTCACGGAAATGGGGAATAAATCCGATCCTTTGATGAGCTCCCTCGGGAGGACACACGAGATGCACCAGTACAGAGGTTGCATGGGCGGCCTTCTCGCTAACCTCGGCTGAACAAGCTGTTTCCTCACTACCCTCTCTTACACGTGTGGGAGTAGGGCGAGCTCTCGAGAATATACATGAGTAGGAGTGTCCTCTGAAGGATCGGTTTAGAATATCTCGTCTCGGGAACATACTCTGGAAATCCATGGACTCCAGACGGAGCGGAATAAGAACGGAACATCCTTTCATCAAGTGGTCGTGCATGTTCGAAAACCATTTCATCGCCATAGGGAGAAGTAGGAGAAAATCGATAACTAGGGACAGGATGTGCAAATGGGCGACCTATGTAAATAAAAACACAGCTGCGCACCTCCCTTCAAAATGATACGAGCGATGCACCGGATCATAGTGGAATTTTCAAGCTTTAGAGGCCTAACTTGTGATGGATTTACAACCCACCCTCAAGGTCCTCATCATCAAGCCATCATCTTAGTTCCACCTAGGCCATATGGTTGAATTGCTTAAACAAAGATTGAACACCAAAACCAAAATGAAAAGCTAAGACAAGTTCATAATTTCATCATTTTGAGCTAAAAACACAACTCCTCAAAGCATAGAAATAAATTTAGAAACTACTCCCTACCTAATCTGAGTTGAAGAAGAGGAAGAGAACTTGGTTTCTTGAAGTGAAATGAAACAAAATCTCTTTGAAAAATTGAAGAAAGAATTCAGCCAAAGGGGAGGAAGAATGATAGCTTATGGTGCTCCTAAAAACTAGTTATGAACCAAGCATTCCAAGACCACTCAAGCAAGCCTATTTATAGAAGATTTTGAGGCTTCTAATTGGCCAAAATGATGAGGTAGTGGACGGAATTTTGCAGGAGAAATAAGGGAGGAAAAATCATTTTAGACAAAGTTGTATGAAATTAAGGAATTATGTCTCTTATGGTGACATTTTGGCATTTGTTTTAGTGCAACTTTTGGCAATAATTCAGCTGCATAATGGCATCAATAATTTCGTCCATTACAGCCCAAAGAAGTGAAATTTGTGTGTTCCATGCATTATTTAGGTGTAGGCAAGGTATTCATGTAATTTAGAGAATTTACGGTTAAGGGTTTAAGTGAATTAGTAAGCAATTTGGGTGTTTTTGAGCAATTTTGGGTTCTAATCAATCTAAATACATAATTTTGACTCTAGATTAATATTTAGAATTTAATAAGCTTTAAATTGAGCCTAATAGTGCTTAGGTTTCGGTATACGAATCAAAAATCCCGAAATTCATAAGCGCCCAAAAGCAGGGGCAAAATCGTACTTTCACTTAAAATTGCCCGAGGCCACCCGAGCTTAACCAATGGTTAATCATGGCTTAAAAACACATTTTAAAACATTTTAGTGAGGTTCGGGCTCAGTCGGCACGCACATCGAAGTTAAAGCGACCCTTGAGGCGTTTTGGTCATTTCGCGTCGGAACTCAAAATTGAGATCATACGCTCTATTAACACACATAACACAAACAATCCCTTATTATCCTCAAAATATCCCCTTGAGCATAGGTGGGGCCCACGATCCTCATTTTACGAGTAAAATAACCCGAGGGCATTTTGGTCATTTTATACGTACAGAAATTCGGGATTTGCGACTCTCGCATGAATCGTTCCTAACCTCTCTTCTAATGTTATATTCCTTTATTGAGGATTGTTCAGCCTCAAATCTTATGTAATAATTACCTACGGTAATTCGGTAATTGAGTAATTTCTAATGACAGTAAAAATTACAGTAAAAATTACGGCGTGACATTACTCCCTCCTTAAAAGAATTTAGCCAGGAAATTAGTTACCTGAAACAACTTCGGGGTATTGTGCTTTCATGTTTGATTCCAGCTCCCATGTAAGTTCTTGGTTTCACCCTGTCCCCATGCTACTTTGACCAGGGGTACAGCCTTGTTCCTTAACTGTTTAACTCCTCGGTCGACGATTCTCGTGGGTAGTAAGTTAAATGTCAGGTTATCTCTTAATTGTACATGTTCTGGCTCTAGTACATGACTCGGGTCAGATTGATACTTTCTTAGCTGAGAGACATGGAAAACATCATGAAGGTTGGATAGACTGGGGTAGGGCTATACGGTGAGCTACAGATCCTACTTTGGTAAGGATTTCAAGCGGACCAAGAAATCTGGGTCTCATTTTCTTTACTTTTATTGCTCTGCCTATGTCTGTGGTGGGGGTGATCCTTAGGAACACGTGGTCCCCTTCTTGAAAATCTAGCGGTTTTAGCCGCTTGTCGCATAGTTTTTCATCAACTTTGGCGGTAAGAATCTTATCCCTAATCTTCTTGATTTGTTCCGTTGTTTCCCTCACAATATCGGTCAGAGTAACCTTTGCTCTCAGGGTTCATACCAACATAAGGGAGATTGACATTTCCGTCCATAGAGGGCCTCATACGGTGCCATACCGATACTTGCATGATAAGCTGTTGTTATATGCAAATTCAATCGATGGCAGTACTTATCCCAACTTCCCTATTCATCTAAAACACATGCCCTTAACATATCCTCCAAGGTTTGGATAGTTCTCTCGGATTGACCGTCTGTTTGGGGGTGATAGGCGTGTAGACACGACTTTGAACCAAATGCCTTTTGAAAGGCTCCCCAAAATCGTGGCGTAAACCGCGGATCCCGATCAGAGATTATAAATCGGCGGACACCCCATGTAACCTTACTATCTCCTGAATATATAATTGTGCTAACCTATCCAAGGAATAAGTCACCTTAATAGGTAAAAAAGTGGGCTGACCGTCAATCGATCCACGATTACCCATATGGTATCATGATTCATTTGGGTCCTCGGTAATCCAGTCACAAAATCCATGGAGATACTATCCCACTTCCACTCGGGGATCGACGGAGGTTGCAGCATTCGAGAGGTTTTGGTGTTCAATCTTCACCTTTTGACACACCAAGCACTTACTCACCCATGTGCACACATCTTTCTTCATTCCAGGCCACCGAACATCTTCTTCAAATCTTGATACATCTTGGTGGCACCAGGATGAAAGGTAAAATAACTCTTATGGGCTTCCTCCAAAATATCCTTTCGGAGGCCACCACTAGCAGTACACATATTCGACCTTTAAACCTCCACAAATCGTCCATTCCTTGGGTAAAACCTATCAACTTTCCTGCCTTCTTGCCCTAAAGTCTCTTGAAACTCAGCCTCGTCCCCTTGAGCTTGAACAATCCTTTCTTTGAACTCACTTGTCACTCTAAGATGACAAGCTCTGATGCCCTTAGTGGTCAAAGTCATTCCTAGGTTTAAGTCCCTAAATTGCTCAATCAATTCAACCTCCTTCACCATCAAGCGGGACACTTGTAAGGACTTCCTACTCAAAGCATCGGCTACTACATTAGCTTTACCAGGATGGTAGTTCAATCCAAAATCATAATCTTTCAAGAACTCCATCCATCGCCTTTGCCTCATGTTTAGCTCTTTTTGATCAAAGAGATATTTCAAACTCTTGTGATCGGAAAACACCTCAAACTTAACTCCATATAAATGGTGTCTCCAAATCTTTAGAGCAAACACGGCAGACTAACTCAAGGTCATGGGTAGGGTAGTTTGCCTCATGTGGCTTGAGTTGTCTTGATGCATAGGCCACCACTTGCCTATCTTGCATCAATACACAACCTAAACCCTTTTTTGAAGCATCACAATACACCTCGAAAGGCACATTGGGGTCGGGTAACACTAAAGCGAGGGTAGAGGTTGGCTTGTGTTTTAACTCTTGAAAGCTCTTTTCACACTCAGGGTCCATGAAAAGGGTGTTCTTCCTAGTCGACTTGGTCAAAGGTAGGAAATCTGTGAAAATCCCTTGATAAATCGCGGTAATAACAGCTAAACCCAAAAAGCTCCTTACTTGATTCTGATGGTTGGTCTTTCCCGATTTACTACGCTTCTACCTTACTAGGATCTCTGACAATTCCTTTCTTAGATACTACATGCCTAAAAATTGCACCTTATCCAACCAAAACTCACACTTGGAAATCTTGGCATATAGTTTCTTTTCCTTCAAGATCTTGATTACTATGGTCGGAGTGGCATTCATGCTCTTCATGGGTCTTAGAATATATGGGAATATCATCTATAAAGACAACTACAAACTGATCTAAATAGGGCCGAAAGATCCTATTCATGTAATCCATAAAAATAGTGGAGCATTGGTTAACCCAAAGGACATTCTTGCAAACTCAAAATGGCCGTATCGAGTGCGAAAGGCCGTTTTAGGTATGTCTTCATCTCTCACTCTAATTTGATGGTAGCCTGACCTCAAATCTATCTTAGAAAACACTACCGTACCTTTCGGTTGGTCCATCAAATCATCGATCCTAAGCGAGAGGATACTTGTTTTCACCGTTACTTTATTCAGCTGCCGATAATCTACACACATCCTCATACTCCCATCCTTTTTCTTTACAAACAACAGGGACTCCCCAAGGTGATGCACTAGGCCTAACAAACTTTTTCTCCAATAAATCTTCCAATTGAGTTTTTAACTCGGTCAATTCTAATGGGGACATGCTGTATGGGGCTATGCATATAGCTCCTGCACCGGAAGCAATTCTATGGAAAACTCTATCTCTCTCTTGAGGAAACTCTGGTATCTCATCTGGAAATACTTGAGGATAATTTCTTACTATTGGTATCTCATCGATACTTTGCTCAAAGTCTACATCACTAGCGGCTAAGAAAATGTAACCTTTACTCTCACCCTTACCACAATCCATTTCCCACAGCGATTATGTAAAGACTTATGGGTTTCTTAGGTTCAATAGGAGCAGGAAGAAAAGTGATGGTTTTCTCATAGCTTTAACGATACACGGTTGGCTCTCAAGCCAATCCATGCCAAGGATCACATCTAAACCTCGCATGGATAAGCAAATAAGATCTAAAACAAAGGATCTATTATCTATAATAAGACTACAATCTAAAGAACATCTACAAGTCTAACGGGTTTTCGGTCAGGTAGAAACAATAAGCTCCAAAGCAACCTTAGACATAGGTAAATTAAGGCTATTCCCACATGAATGGGAGATAAAAAGAATGAGAAGCGCCAGAATCATATAGTACAATTAAGTCTTTACCATGCATATTACCCTTACCTTCCACGAGATTTCGTGACCGTTGTTTCTTGACATTAACGATAAATACCCTTCCTGGTATTGCGGCTTGGGATTGGGGTTGGCGGGTTTCTTTCCGTGCATTCTCGGGAGTAATGACCTGGTTTTCTACACCGATAGCACACGTTTGTTCGGCTCGACATGGCATGCTCCCATGATTCTTGCCGCGCAGGACATTCCATGGATGGCGCGGCCGTGGAAATCTTCTTGGACCTCTTTGTGGTGCTTTCCCTTTATTGTTGTTATTGTTGTTGTTGTGATTATTCTTGGGGTTATTGTTGTAGCGGTTGTTATTATAGCGATTGTTGTTGTTTGGCCTTCCTTGTTGAAAATTTCTTTGTGTCCCTTGTGGTCTTGATTGAGGAAATGGAAGTCGATTACGCCTCTTGAGCTAGCTTGACCTTGAGGTGTCAACTTTTTGGTAATATTATCGACTTTGGGGTGTTTAGTTTTCTCGACCTTCTTCAATAATTCGACATTTGTTAACTAGGGTAGAGAAATCCCTAATCTCCAAATGTGCAAGCTGCCACATTAAGTTCGCCTTCAACCACGACTCGTATTTAATGCATTTCGGTACTCATCGAGATTTCCTTGGTACATTCTTGAGAACTTAATGAGTTCTTCAAATCTGGCGATTATCTTTGGGCCACATTCATATTCCCTGGACAAATTGCATGAATTCAATGTCCTTGGCATTTCTAGCGACTCACGGAAAGTACTTTTCATAAAAATGGACCTTGAAAAGTTCCCGATCAATGTCCCACGTTGGTCGTCTCCAGGAGTCTTTGAACACCGATCCACGAAACGGCATCACCTTCAAGCATATGAGTAGCGAATGTGACCTTTTGCTCCTCAGAGCATGGGACTACGACAAAGACCTTCTCAATATTCGAATCCATTCATCGCAATATTTGGATTGATGTCCCCTTGAAAACTGGTGGGTTTGCCTTACGAAACTCCCAGAAGCAGGCATGTTCAGAATCTCATGTCCTTGATTCATATTGGCTTGACAATCTGATCCATTCGTTCCATCATCATTCTCATGGTCCTTGCTACGTCGCGGAGTGCTTGGTGTCTCGTTGTCTTGATTATTCTATCTTTGCGCTCTGATGCATTGTCGGCGTGCCATTGGTCCCTATACACACAAGCAGCAACAACGAGGTGATCGGGCCTAATATTCCATGCAAAGTGAGCAAGTTACCATGGCACTTTCAACATACGATAGTCATGTATTTCTAATCCTCAAGCTCATCCTAATGATAAACATCTACACATGGCGTCACTAACGTATTATGCTTTAGAAGCATAGCTAGTCCAATCCTCAGGCTCAATGAGAATCGAGCGCTCACGATACCAAAAATGTAACACCTAGTAATTAACCGGATACACCTAGGTTGAATCGATTAATGACTAGACTTTACTCGTTGCTTTGGATCTTTCTTCATAATTTGAAAATACTTAGTGAAATTACGAGCCATGTTTTTTAAACACATAATTGAAAGCGTGAGCGAGTACAGCGTGAGCGAGTAAGCGGGGTATAATAACACGTTTAGGAATATATCACATCATATCACTTAGGCTCCATCATATAACATCCATAAGCACATTATAGCATATATTTACATACAATAACCTCACTCAAAGGGTGGGTTATGTTCATACATCATTATCTTATGCAAACCCATAAAAGAAAATATACTTAAGGAAATACATGCCCCTAAACTAGATAACTCCATAAGCCGGAAGGTTATCCTAAAACTAAGTGCATGATCACACATAAATCTACTAAGAACCTTCTATGGCCCTTTGTCACGGAAATGGGGAATAAATCCGATCCATGATGAGCTCCCTCGGGAGGGACACACGAGATGCACCAGTGGGGTCGCATGGGCGGCCTTCTCGCTAACCTCGGCTGAACAAGCTGTTTCCTCACTACCCTCTCTTACACGTGTGGGAGTAGGAGCGAGCTCTCGAGAATATACATGAGTAGGAGTGTCCTCTGAAGGATCGGTTTGAATATCTCGTCTCTGAACATACTCACGGAAATCCATGGACAGCAGATGAAGCGGGATAAGAACGTAACATCCTTTCATCAAGTCGACGTGCATGTTCGAAAACCATTTCATCCCCATAGGAAGAAGTAGGAGAAAATCGATAACTAGGGACGGGATGTGCAAATGGGCGACCTATGTAAATAAAAACACAGCTGCGCACCTCCCTTCAAAATGATACGGCGATGCACGGATCATAGTGGAATTTTCAAGCTTTAGAGGCCTAACTTGTGATGGATTTACAACCCACCCTCAAGGTCCTCATCATCAAGCCATCATCTTAGTTCCACCTAGGCCATATGGTTGAATTGGTTAAAGAAAAATTGAAGAGGAAAACCAAAATGAAAAGCTAAGGCAAGTTCATAATTTCATCATTTTGAGCTAAAAACACAACTCCTCAAAGCATAGAAATAAATTTAGAAACTACTCCCTACCTAATCTGAGTTGAAGAAGAGGAAGAGAACTTGGTTTCTTGAAGTGAAATGAAACAAAATCTCTTTGAAAAATTGAAGAAAGAATTCAGCCAAAGGGGAGGAAGAAAGAAAGTTTTTGGTGCTCCTAAAAACTAGTTATGAACCAAGCATTCCAAGACCACTCAAACAAGCCTATTTATAGAAGATTTTGAGGCTTCTAATTGGCCAAAATGATGAGGTAGTGGGCGAAATTTTGCAGGAGAAATAAGGGAGGAAAAATCATTTTAGACAAAGTTGTATGAAATTAAGGAATTATGTCTCTTATGGTGACATTTTGGCATTTTGTTTTAGTGCAACTTTTGGCAATAATCCAGCTGCATAATGGCATCAATAATTTCATCCATTACAGCCCAAAGAAGTGAAATTTGTGTGTTCCATGCATTATTTAGGTGTAGGTAAGGTATTCATGTAATTTAGAGAATTTACGGTTAAGGGTTTAAGTGAATTAGTAAGCAATTTGAGTGTTTTTGAGCAATTTTGGGTTCTAATCAATCTAAATACATAATTTTGACTCTAGATTAATATTTAGAATTTAATAAGCTTTAATTTGAGCCTAATATTGCTTAGGTTTGATTATCTGAATCAAAAATCCCGAAATTCATAAAGCGCCCAAAAGCAGGGCAAAATCGTACTTTCACTTAAAAATTGCCCGAGGCCACCCGAGCTTAACCAATGGTTAATCATGGCTTAAAAACACATTTTAAAACATTTTAGTGAGGTTCGGGCTCGGTCGGCACACATCGAAGTTAAAGCGACCTTGAGGCGTTTTGGTCATTTGTGGCGTCGGAACTCAAAATTGAGATCATACGCTCTATTAACACACATAACACAAACAATCCCTTATTATCCTCAAAATATCCCCTTGAGAATAGGTGGGGCCCACGATCCTCATTTTACGAGTAAAATAACTTGAGGCATTTTGGTCATTTTATCGTCTGAAATTCGGGATTTGCGACTTTCGCATGAATCGTTCCTAACCTCTCTTCTAATGTTATATTCCTTTATTGAGGATTGTTCAGCCTCAAATCTTATGTAATAATTACCTACGGTAATTCGGTAATTGAGTAATTTCTAATGACAGTAAAAATTACAGTAAAAATTGGGGCGTTACAAAAAACCCTACTGAGTTTCTTTAGTAAGAAATCTCACTCCCTCTATCTCTTTCTTTCCGTTACGTCTCTAGATTCGGATGACGACGTTCGTACTCTATGTTGAGACACCCACATAGGAGTACCACTACGATCCGGAGCACGGATTGTACCATTTTGAAGGCATTTGCCTTTATTCGTGTCTTTATGTTTCCCGGACGGCCTTTTGCCCATCCTGTAGATAGCTACCTCTTCTCCCCGATGTCGCCCTATGGAGACCACATGGTTTTTGAGCGTGCTCGCACACACAATGAGAGGATCCTTCGAACTTAGACCACAGGCTCGGGCGCCGTACCTGAATATGTACCCCGCTCGCAGCATTCGGAGGAGCCACCTGCCCCTATGTACGAGGAGGACTCTACCCCCACTCCCTCACGTGTGCCAGCAAGCAGCAAGGAGATGGTTACCCAGCCACAGAGGGCTCGGATGCCCGAGGTATGACCCCAGCATGGAGGACGTGTCCGAGTGCCTACTCCTGACGCGCTTCGCCTGTGGATCGGCTACGTCCCACCTTACCCGTGACTGTAGCCATATGGTTTAGAGGGTAGTCCTTAGTGCACATGTAACATCCTAATTTTTAACCCAATACTCTAGAACATATTTAGGTTAATCGTTAGTCTGTTACTTCATAGTTCTCATTTATCTTTGAATTACTTAGCGGAAAATACGGGCAAATTTTTTTTTTGAAAAACAAAGTGAGAGCCGCGTGATGCGATAAGCAGTAAACCATGTATGGTAAACAAATGTCTCACAACATCATAACATAAGGCACACCATGAGTAACACTGAAGATCATCTCATATATATATATAATTTGCCCACTTATAAGTGTGGGACTTAGTTTAGTACAAGGAAAGTACAGGAAAGGAAATACAACATAAACATAAACATGATCTACTACCCTACCCGAGTGCACCTAATGGGATAACCTCTAAACAAAAGAAGGTTTATCCCCATCTTAGTGGTGTATGCTCTAACCGGGTACTCCATCGGTCGATCGTCACCTTCTACTGACGTCCGTCTCGTGAACGAGGCAAGTATCCGGGAAACTGTGCGAGCTCCTCGGGCGTAAAGAGGCGGAACGGGGATCGAGAGTGACCCTCGCGGTGTGGCCGCATCTGCGATCGTCGTGCAAGTCGGGGCTGAGTCACGGTATCCTCACTACCCTCCCTCATCAATGGTGGAGAGAGGGCAGAGTTCTCGCTATACGGATGAGTAGGCGGGTCCTCGGATGGGTAGGTCTCCGAGAAGTAGGTCAGGAACGCATGTCGGGATAGTCTCGCATGGCTAAAGCGGCGGTGTGCATGCGAAGCACTCTCTCTCGTCATGCATCTGGCGCCACGATCAAAAACCGGCTAAATGCGTCGCCATAGGGTGCAGTCGGGGAGAAGCGATGGGTATGCACAGGATGAGCGAAGGGGCGTCCTACGAACATGAAAACCCGCACCGTGCGCTGTCCCTCAAAATGGTATGACCCGTGAGTCGGGTCATAGTGCACCTCCCACGTCGGCGTGTCCACGAACACTACGAACGTCGCCATCTGAAGACGTGACGGAAAGGAAGAGATAGAGGGAGTGAGAATCTTGCTAAAGAATCTCAGTAGGGCCTCCTACTACCTATGTGTCATCATCTACGTCCTCAGGAACCTTGGGTTTATTTATACAAAATGACTGAGCATGTATTAAGTTCATTTTAAACTTTAAAATATATTCTAGCCAAGGCCCATTCATTTTAGGATGATCTTAATGTCATGAATGCAACATAATAGAAAATGTATGCATGGCACTACCTAATGCACATACATAAAACATAACATCAAGCATCATCATTCTTGGTGGCATAAAGTGGCAATAGTAACATTCATATGGGACAAAACTTAGTGACATAATCATAATCATGAAACTTCTCTTCCTCATGGGCCACCTTAAAAGACAATCGAACTGGGGGTGCTCGGCCGAACCGGTGTCACCCAGAACGTGTCATACATCTAGGTTATGAGCCCATACCTTAACTAGTCGTTGTAACGCCCCGATTTTCTATTTAAGAGAAAATGACCAAAATGCCCCTGAGGTCATTTTCTGCCCGGAATTCGAGGATAGCCGACCCAGCAGTCCTCGAAGGGTCAACTCAATGTTTCAAGGGGATTGGATGGTCTTTGTGTGCTTTCGAAACAAAAATCGTGTTTTCTGCAGTTTCGGGTCAAAATGACCAAAATACCCCTATAGCATACTACGTGGGTAGAAATGCCATTCGAACCCGAAACTTTCCCTAAAGGTTTAAAATAACGTTTTCAACTATTTTAAAGTGTCTGTTTAAGTTCCGATGGTCTCGGGCAGTTTTTGTACAAAATTACGATTTTGCCCTCGGGATAGTGCTGTTTGAGTTTAATGATATAATTAAGCAAACCTAAGCAATATTAGGCTCTAATTAAAGGTTAATTAATTTTCATAATTAATCTAGAGCCAAAATCATTATTTAAAATTAATTGGAACCTAGAATTGTTTAAAGAAATTTAAAAAACCCTTTTGAAGGAAGATTAAAGGGTTTTGAACAAGGTTCTGATTGGATATGGAGGTTTGAAGGAAGAATCTGTGTGCCACAAGATGGTGACCTCCGAGAGAAGATCTTGGAGGAGGGCCACAAAAGCCATTTCACCATTCATCCGGGTGTTACCAAGATGTACCAAGATCTGAAGAAGATGTTTTGGTGGCCCGGATTGAAAAAGGATGTGGTAGCCTGGGTTAGTAAGTGCTTGGTATGTCAGAAGGTGAAGATCGAGCACCAAAAGCCGTCAGGATTGCTGCAACCCCTGTCAATTCCCGAGTGGAAGTGGGAATGCATATCGATGGATTTTGTGACAGGATTACCTAAGACTCAAGCTGGCCATGATGCTATATGGGTGATAGTGGATCGACTAACCAAGTCGGCTCACTTTACGCCTATTAGAGTGACACACTCTTTGAATGATTAGCACAATTTGTACATCCAAGAGATTGTAAGGTTACATGGTGTACCATCAACAATAATTTCGGATAGAGATCCGCGGTTTACATCACGTTTTTGGGGAGCCTTTCAAAAGGCATTTGGTTCAAAGTTGTGCTTGAGCACAGCTTACCACCCACAGACAGACGGACAATCAGAAAGAACGATCAAAACCTTGGAAGATATGTTGAGAGCTGTGTTCTAGACCAAAGGAAGGCTGGGATAAGTATACGCCTTGATCGAATTTGCATATAACAACAGCTATCACGCAAGCATCGGCATGGCACCCTACGAGGCTTTATATGGACGCAAGTGTCAATCCCCTCTGTGTTGGTATGAATCCGGAGAACAAAGCATGTTAGGGCCTGAGGTAGTGAGGAAACCACAGAAGAAATTAAGAAGATGCGGGATAGGATGCTTACGGCCCAAAGTAGGCAAAAGAGCAATGCGGATAAGCGGCGCAAGCCGTTAGAATTTAACGAGGAGAACATGTATTCCTTAGGATCACCCCACTACAGGCATAGGGAGAGCCATGAAAGTTAAAAAGTTGAGCCCCGATTCCTTGGCCCCTTCGAAATTCTTCAGAAAGTAGGGTCAGTAGCATACAAAATAGCCTTACCTCCTAACCTTTCCAATCTTCATGACGTCTTTCACGTCTCCCAGTTAAGGAAGTATGAGTCCGGCCCTAGTCATGTCCTAGAGCCGAGCATGCAGTTAAGGGAGGACTGACTTTCAATCTGCTGCCGACGAGGATCGTGGATCGTGAGTCAAGCAGTTGAGGAATAAGTCTGTTCCTTTGGTGAAAGTAGCATGGGGACGGGACAAGACCGAAGAATTCACATGGGAGCTAGAGTCAGAGATGAAGACTAAATATCCAGAGCTTTTCTAAGGTGCAATTTGAGGGCGAAATTCTTTTAAGGAGGAGTAATGTAACGCCCGATTTTTACATTTAGAAAATGACCAAAATGCCCTGAGGTCATTTACTTGAGTCGAGGATAGCTGACCCGGCAGTCCTCGAAGGGTCAACTCAATGTTTCAAGGGGATTGGATGGTCTTTGTGTGCTTTCGAAACAAAAATCGTGTTTTCTGATTTCGTCAAAATGACCAAAATACCCTATAGCATACTACGTGGGTAGAAATGCCATTCGAACCCGAAACTTTCCTAAAGGTTTAAAATAACGTTTTCAACTATTTTAAAGTGTACATTTAAGTTCGATGGTCTCGGGCAGTTTTGTACAAAATTACGATTTTGCCCAGGGATAGTCTTTGTTTGAGTTTAATGATATAATTAAGCAAACCTAAGCAATATTAGGCTCTAATTAAAGGTTAATTAATTTCCATAATTAATCTAGAGCCAAAATCATTATTTAAAATTAATTGGAACCTAGAATTGTTTAAAGAAATTTAAAAACCCATTTCTAAATTCTTTTCTTTCTTTAAAGAAAAAGTATCCATGAATAGTGTTTTCACTATTCATGCCCCCATTTCCAAGAAAAGTTGTCACACTCACATCACTAGTCATAAAAGTTTTTGACTCCACTAAACCTACATGATCACTTCTAACCTATGGGATTATAGCATTAATTAGCTAACTAGTTTACTTAAAGTACCTACATAACAACCCTTAATCCTAAGTCTAATCCATAACACACCTAAACACACCTTTAAACCA
>JAVHNM010000175.1:0-16000 GCA_031216125.1 Dalbergia cochinchinensis
CTTTTCAGTTGTATTTGTTCTATGTTGTACCAAACTAAGTCCCGCTTCTTATAAGTGGGCATATCGTGTTATATATATATATATATATATATGCAGTTCGGTTTTCTTGATGATGTGCCATTATCTGCCTTATGTTGTGATGCTTATGAGATATTTGTTATATTTCTTTATGTGCTTCATCATTCACCGGTTACTGTGACTCTCACTTTGCTTTTATTATTCAAAAAAAAAATTTACCCATATTTTCGCTAAGTAATTTTAAAGTAAAAAGGAGACTATGAAGTAATAGACTAATGATTAACCTAAATATGTTCTAGAGTATTGGGTTAAAAATTAGGATGTTACAGTCGTCACTTCCCTCGGACAGAGAAATCGGGGTATTACATTACTCCCCTCCTTAAAAAGAATTTCGCCCTCGAAATTTGTTACCTTAGAAAAGCTCGGGATACTTGTCTCGCATTTCCGTCTCTAGCTCCCATGTGAATTCTTCAGACTTGTCGCGTCCCCATGCTACTTTTACCAAAGGAACAGACTTGTTCCTCAGCTGCTTGACTCCGCGGTCCACGATTCTCGTAGGGGGAAGATTGAAAGTTAGGTCGTCCCTTAACTAAACATGCTTTGGCTCTAAAACGTGGCTAGGGTCGGACTCGTACTTCCTTAACTGAGAGACGTGAAAGACGTCATGAAGATTTGAAAGATTAGGGGGTAAGGCTATTTTGTAGGCAACTGTTCCTACTTTTTGAAGAATTTGGAAGGGACCAAGGAATCGGGGGCTCAACTTTTTGACTTTCATGGCTCTCCCTATGCCTGTAGTGGGGGTAATCCTAAGGAACACATGTTCTCCCTCTTCAAATTCCAAGGGCTTGCGCCGCTTGTCCGCATAGCTCTTTTGCCTACTTTGAGCAGTGAGCATCCTATCCCGGATCCTCTTGATTTGTTCTGTCATTTCCCTCACTACATCGGGTCCTAAGACACTTTGCTCCCCAGGCTCGTACCAACACAAAGGTGATTGGCACTTCCTTCCATACAATGCCTCGTATGGTGCCATACCGATGCTCGCGTGATAACTGTTGTTATACGCAAACTTGATCAAAGGCAAGTACTTATCCCAACTTCCCCTTTGGTCTATCACACAGGCTCTTAGCATATCCTCTAGGGTTTGGATCGTCCTTTCGGATTGTCCGTCTGTTTGTGGGTGGTAAGCAGTTCTTAAGCATAGCTTTGAACCAAACGCCTTTTGAAAAGCTCCCCAAAAACGCGACGTAAACCGCGGATCTCTATCCGAGATTATCGTCGACGGTACTCCATGCAATCTTACGATCTCTTGGATGTATAACTGAGGCAATCTATCTAAAGAGTATGACACTCTAATAGGTAGAAAGTGTGCCGACTTGGTTAGTCGATCCACTATCACCCAAATAGCATCATGGCCAGCTTGGGTCTTAGGCAATCCCGTCACGAAATCCATAGATATGCATTCCCACTTCCACTCGGGGATTGACAGGGGTTGCAACAAACCTGAAGGTTTTTGGTGCTCGATTTTCACTTTCTGACATACCAAGCACTTACTAACCCAGGCGACTACATCCTTCTTCATTCTGGGCCACCAAAACATCTTCTTCAAGTCTTGGTACATCTTGGTAACACCGGGATGAATGGTGAAATAGCTTTTGTGAGCCTCCTCCAAGATCTTTTCTCGGAGGTCACCATCTTGGGGTACGCAGATCCTTCCCTCAAATCTCCATATCCAATCCTCGCCTCTTTCGAAACCTTTCAACTTTCCCGCCTTAACAGCATCTATGATCTCTTCGAACTCCTCATTCTCTCATTGTGCTAACATGATCCTTTGCTTAAATCTACTTGTTACACTAAGATAGCACATCTTTATCCCTCTATCAGTTGCTGACATCCCTAGATTCATATCCCTAAACTTCTCTATCAACTCAACTTCTTTGATCCTCATGTGGGACAGGTGTAACGACTTTCGGCTCAAGGCATCGGCGACTACATTAGCCTTGCCGGGGTGGTAACTTAAACCGAAATCGTAGTCTTTGAGGAATTCCATCCATCTTCTTTGCCTCATGTTTAACTCCTTTCGATCAAAGAGGTACTTGAGACTCTTATGATCGGAGAAAACTTCAAACCTTACACCATACAAATGGTGTCTCCACATCTTTAAGGCAAACACTATGGCGGCTAATTCTAGGTCATGGGTGGGGTAGTTAGCCTCGTGAGGCTTGAGTTGTCGTGATGCATAGGCTACCACTTGCCAATTTTGCATCAACACACACCCTAGTCCTTTGCCCGAAGCATCACAATATACCTCGAAGGGTACATTGGGGCTAGGTAAGACTAAGACTGGGGTCGTGGTTAACCTTTCCTTAAGCTCTTGAAAACTCTTCTCACATTCGGGGCTCCACTCAAACGGGGCATTCTTCCTAGTGAGCTTGGTCAAGGGTAGGGCTAACTGGGAAAATCCTTTGATAAACCTACGGTAGTAGCCTGCTAAGCCCAAAAAGCTCGGTATTTCCATTACGGTGGTCGGTCTATCCCAATTCATTACGGCTTCTACCTTACTAGGATCAATGGCTATGCCTCCTTTTGACACAACGTGCCCTAAAAACTTGACCTCCTCCAACCAAAATTCACACTTAGAGAGTTTTGCATACAGCTTTTTCTCCTTCAAAATCTTCAAAACTATCCTCAAATGACGCTCATGCTCCTCGTGGGTCTTCGAATAGATGAGTATATCATCTATGAAAATGACCACGAACTTATCTAAATAGGGTCTAAAGATCCTATTCATGTAATCCATAAATACTGCAGGAGCATTTGTCAACCCAAAAGACATCACTGCGAACTCAAAGTGTCCATACCGAGTTCTAAAGGCGGTCTTTGGTATATCTTGATCTCTCACTCTAATTTGGTGGTATCCTGACCTTAGGTCGATCTTGGAAAACACTACCGCTCCTCTCAATTGGTCCATGAGATCATCAATCCTAGACAAAGGGTATTTGTTTTTCACTGTCACACGATTTAATTGCCTATAATCTATGCACAACCTCATACTCTCGTCCTTCTTTTTCACAAACAAGACCCGGCCTCCCCATGGTGAAGCACTAGGTCTTATAAAGCTTTTCTCTAAAAGTTCCTCAAGTTGGGTTTTAAGCTCGGCTAGTTCTAGGGGTGACATTCTATAGGGGCAATGGAGATTGGTCCCGCTCCAGAACCAACTCAATGGAGAACTCCACTTCTCGGCTCGGGAGGAACTCGGGTATATCTTAGGAAACACCTCGGGATAGTCTCTCACTACTGGTATATTCTCTAAATTCTGCTCAAAGTGTATCTCGCTAGCGGCTAGGAGAACATATCCCTTAGTCTTTTTCCCACTACAGTGGACCTCTACGGCATTGAGATAGAGTTTCAGAGGTTGACTTATTTCACTAGGGGGAGAAGGAAAGATAACTGTTTTGGTGTCACAGTCTAACAATACACAGTTGGCGTGAAGCCAATCCATGCCAAGAACTACTCCTATACCTTTCATGGGTAAACAAATTAAATCCACAACATATGATCTATTTTCTGTGGTGAGGTGACAATTTAGGCAACAATAACAAGTATTCACAGGATGATTTGTGGGGGTAGAGACAATAAGATCAAAAGGAAGTTTGGAAGTTTTCAAATTTAGAGCCTCGACACTAGCATAAGAAATAAAAGAATGTGTTGCACCAGAGTCATAAAGTACAGTTAAGGTCCTACCATCTATTTCGCACTTACCTTCTATGAGACCGTTGGATGTGTCCACTTCGTCCACATTGAGGGTGAAGACCCTCCCTTGGTGTTGCGGCCTAGGGTTCTGATTTGCTGGCCCTCCGTTGTTGCATCTGTTGGCGTAGTGGCCGGGCTTCCCGCACTTGAAGTACACGTTTTGTCCAGCTAGGCAGGGACGGTTGCCATGATCTTTCCCGCACTGGGGGCATATTATCGCCGGTGTAGTCCTAGCAAAGGTGGCAGGGGCTCCTTGGGGCATCTTGTTCTTGGTCCCACTTGATCCTCCTTGGTTGTTTCGGGGGCCGCCCGACCCTCCTTGTCGGTTGTTGTTGTTGTTGTTGCGGTTGTTGTTATTGTTCTTGAATTGTGGTCGGTATGGTTGCTTGGGTTGTTGGTGGAAGGGGGTTCTTTGTTGTTGTTGTGGTTTGAACTAGTTGGTTTGGTAGGGATTATAGTGATTTCGAGATTGGTTTGGATATTGGGGCTTGAGGTGCTAGCCCCTTGTTCCGTGCTGCCCTTGCAGCATTGATTTTCTTCTGTCCCTCTTCCATGATCCGGCACTTGTTGACTAGGGTTGGAAAGTCCCTAATCTCCATGTGTGCCACAGCATAGTTGAGCTCTGCCGTTAGTCCGGCCTCATATTTGACGCACTTCCATACCTCATCGGGGTTTCCTTGAAACACCCTAGAGAACTTGATCAGCTCCTCGAATTTCGCTGCATCTTGGCGACCAGAACCTCCTTGGGTCGGGATTGCATGAACTCAATGTCCTTTGCATTCCTCACCGATTCCGGAAAGTACTTCTCATAGAAGTAAGTCTTGAACAGCTCCGATTGACAAAGCAGCATGCGAAGCTTCTAGCAGTCTTCGGGTGCCGGTCCACCAAAACTCGGCATCCGATTCCATCATATAGGCCGCAAAGGTGACCTTCTGCTCCTCCGAGCAAGCCACCACAGAGTAGATCTTTTCCATGTTTTTGATCCACTCATCAACTTGGTCGGGGTCCATGGCTCCTCGGAAGGTTGGCGGGTTCGCCTTGCGAAACTCACCAAACCTTGCTTGCTCGATCATTTCGGCAGTAGGGGGAGCACGTCCGGTGTTCCCTTGTTGGTTTATCTTCTCGAACATTCGTTCCACGGCCCTAGCCATGTCACGAACAGCAGCAGCAGTAGCATCGTTTTGGTCCCCCTCGGTCGGGGTCCTAGGTTGTCTCCTTGGTGCCATTGGTTCCTAAACACACGAGACAATAAACACTGATGTGATCAGGCTCAATATTCCATGTAAAATGAGCTAGTTACCATGGCACATGCAAGTAGACAAGGGTCATGCACTCCTACCCTATAGCTTATCTCTAACTAAGCACTACGCATGACATAGCTATCATACTACGCTTTTAGAAAGCATAGTCAGTCCAATCCTCAGGCTCCATGAGAATCGAACTGCTCTGATACCATAATGTAACATCCTAATTTTTAACCCAATACTCTAGAACATATTTAGGTTAATCGTTAGTCTGTTACTTCATAGTTCTCATTTATCTTTGAATTACTTAGCGGAAAATACGGGTAATTTTTTTTTTGAAAAACAAAGTGAGAGCCGTGTGATGCGATAAGCAGTAAACCATGTATGGTAAACAAATGTCTCACAACATCATAACATAAGGCACACCATGAGTAACACTGAAGATCATCTCATATATATATATAATTTGCCCACTTATAAGTGTGGGACTTAGTTTAGTACAAGGAAAGTACAGGAAAGGAAATACAACATAAACATAAACATGATCTACTCCCCTACTCGAGTGCACCTAATGGGATAACCTCTAAACAAAAGAAGGTTTATCCCCATCTTAGTGGTGTGTGCTCTAACCGGGTACTCCATCGGTCGATCATCACCTCCTACTGACGTCCGTCTCGTGAACGAGGCAAGTATCCGAAATCAGGCGAGCTCTCGGGCGTAAAGAGGCGGAGCAGGGGATCGAGAGTGACCCTCGCGGTGTGGCCGCATCTCCGGTCGTCGTGCAAGTCGGGGCTGAGTCACGGTATCCTCACTGCCCTCCCTCATCAATGGTGGAGAGGGGGCAGAGCTCTCGCTATACGGATGAGTAGGTGGGTCCTCGGACGGGTCGGTCTCTGAGAAGTAGGTCTGGGGCACGTAATCGGGATAGTCTCGCATGGTTAAGGCGGCGGTGTGCATGCGGAGCACTCTCTCGTCATGCGTACGCGCACGCTCAAAAACCCGCTCGTCGTCGCCATAGGGTGCAGTCGGGGAGAAGCGATGGGTGTGCACGGGATGAGCGAAGGGGCGTCCTACGAACATGAAAACCTGCACCGTGCACTGCCCCTCAAAATGGTATGACCCGTGAGCCGGGTCATAGTGCACCTCCCATGTCGGGGTGTCCACGAACACTACGAACGTCGCCATCTGAAGACGTGACGGAAAGAAAGAGATAGAGGGAGTGAGAATCTTGCTAAAGAATCTCAGTAAGGCCTCCTACTACCTAGGTGTCATCATCTACGTCCTCAGGAACCTTGGGTTTATTTATACAAAATGACTGAGCATGTATTAAGTTCATTTTAAACTTTAAAATATATTCTAGCCAAGGCCCATTCATTTTAGGATGATCTTAATGTCATGAATGCAACATAATAGAAAATGTATGCATGGCACTACCTAATGCACATACATAAAACATAACATCAAGCATCATCATTCTTGGTGGCATAAAGTGGCAATAGTAACATTCATATGGGACAAAACTTAGTGACATAATCATAATCATGAAACTTCTCTTCCTCATGGGCCACCCTAAAAGACAATCGAACTGGGGGTGCTCGGCCGAACCGGTGTCACCCAGAACGTGTCATACATCTAGGTTATGAGCTCATACCTTAACTAGTTGTCACTAGTTCTTACTTACCACTTAACGATAAGCGTATCATAAATCATAAATCCCGACTATCTGAGTACGGGTTAGGGGGCAAAACTCTTAGGGGTGCTCGGACGAACCGGTGTCACCTAAGAGTATAAAATGGTACCGATGTCACATGAGTTCTATGGAGGTGCTCGGCCGAACCGGTGTCATCCTAGAACCCATCTTAGTACCTTAATTTTCAAAATTTCTTTAAGTCCCCAAATTTGTCGGAAATTCATGCACAACGGTCATTACACCGAATTTCCTTCCAAATTTGCTTTATGCCACATAAACATATAACCACATAAATTCCTCATATGAATAACATCATCATCATTAGCATACTTCATGCATCATCATAAAACATCCAAACGCTTACCCTTACGGTAGCTTATGCTTTGACCCTTACGGGTCTTAATCTTGAGATATAGTTCTCTACATCCGTCGTTCATATTTTAAGCACCTAAGGCTCATAATTAAACATCATTCATAATCCTCTCATTTTACTTTTAAATCCGAATAGCATAGGGTGGAAATCCTAACATGTGAATATGGGGTTCTAGAACTTACGTTTTAGACCCTTTCTTGGTTCCGTTTTCGCCGAATGCGCTATATATTAAATCTAAATCAATTATGAGGCATTCCTATGCTTAAGGAATAATTATTAATCATGTTTATCATGTTGTAAGGGTGCTGGATAGAATCCAGAAAATTACATGTTCTAAGAGTTCTACATTTGCATTTTTACGGTTTTCTAGTTACTAGTTTCACCATAGGTGCTAGAATTCAATTCTAACTCAAATGATACCAAGTTTTTCATGTCTAAACAATCTAAATCTGATTATGTCCCCATTAAAACAGTTTGGAAAAGTTCCATAAACAAATGGGTCAAAACTATGTTAAATTCTAGCTTTACGGTATTTCTAGTTAGCTAGTTTCTTACCTATCATGCATAGGATCGCTTCTACATCATCATATGATATTTTCACACATTCCAACACATCAAAACATCATCATACAGCATCACACTCATCACATCATAACCGAAAACATTTAACTTAAATGAGAGAGTTAAATTGACATTTCTAGATACATAAGTTAACTAGTTTCTCTTGGAATCATTCTAGAACTTCTAAAACTCTTTGCAAAACATTTTAATTCATCAAGAGGCTAAGTGAAGCCTTAGGTCACTGACCAAAACATATTCCATCCCCTAAAAGATAATAAAATCACAACTTGTGATGACATAACCTTATAAAGATTTGTAAAGCTTTAAGGAAAACTTAAAACATAGACTATTGGTCCTAGTAGCTAGATGAAACTCATTGCAAGTTCATCATCACTACTTGGCCGAAATTATGCATTCAAGGAATACATTCACATTTAACTTTATCTTGGAATGAAATGGGCAAGTCTTTGAGCTCTAGGTTCTTAAGTTACGACATAAACTAAACGTGCTCATGCTTTTCATTTTTAATCTTGCTTACAAAGTAAAGTGATGACTTGAATTTAAATATGCAAGGCATAAACTTAAACGTGCAAGCTTGAAAGTAAATATGCGAGGCATAAACTTAGATGTGCAAGCTTGAAGGTAAATATGCATGGTTCAATTCTTTATTTTAGTGCTCTTAGCCCAACAACAATCGACTTTAAGGCCGAAATAGATAGGCATTTGAGAAATTAATTAGGTGATAATGCAAGTTCAATTCTTCATTTTAGTGCTCTAGGCCCAACAACAATCGACTTTAAGGCCGAAATAGAAAGGCTTCGAGAATTAAATTAAGTGATGATACAAGTTCCATTTTAATCTTTATGTTCTTAAGTGATAGCTAGAAAGTAAAGATGCATAGCAAGAATGTAAATATGAATGCAAGCATAAAATAAATTATGCAAGTTCATTTTATCTTTCTAGAGCTCTTAACAAGACTTTAAAGGAATTTAAACCATAACCCAAACCCATCCAAACAAGGTAAAGTCAAGCTTAGAGTTCTTAAAACTCAACATAATATTTTTAGGAAATCAAACCATGAAGCTTAGAAAATTTAAGGTAATGGCCGAAATCTTCAAGAAGAAAAAGGAACATTTTAAAACTCTAGAGTTCATGATCTTGATAATATATTAACACCAACATCATGAGTCCTCATCATTGAGTTCATAGAGCCATTTTAAAACATCATTAAAGCTAAAGTTCTCAAGAGTTCAAGAAAGGAAAAACTAGACACATTTTTGCTCAAGAACAAAGATCAAGCTCTAGAGTTTGTTTCAAGTGATGAACATCATCATGAAACTCTCATCATCAAGCTCTCATTCCTTTGTTCTCTAAGGCCTATGGCCGAAAATGGGAAGGAACAAGGAGAAGAAAAGAATTTCTAAAAAGAATCAAGAGAAACTATGAACATCAAGCTTGAAATAAGAACTTTAAAGAAAAGAATACATGAAAGAAAATCCCTACTTGGTGTTGTAACATCCCCTGCTACTTTATGGATTGACGACTGTCCCCACAAACCAACACGGGTCTTTTCAGCATGCTTTGTCCTCACTCGCATGCTTCCTAGGAAAACTTCCCAGGAGGTCACCCATCCCAAAATTGCTCCAAGTCAAGCACGCTTAACTGTGGAGTTCTTTCAGTTT
Organism: Dalbergia cochinchinensis; assembly: GCA_031216125.1. Taxonomy (NCBI): domain Eukaryota; kingdom Viridiplantae; phylum Streptophyta; class Magnoliopsida; order Fabales; family Fabaceae; genus Dalbergia; species Dalbergia cochinchinensis. Next base: position 9,319 of record JAVHNM010000175.1, read on the forward strand.
GGGCTACCGAAAAGAAGATGCATCTTGTTGGTATAGGTAGTACAAATCAATTCATATAAGCCCTCCTTAACTGTATAGTCCCATACCTATACAGTCTTAGGATCCCTCTCATTCGGGTGTGTAATCGGTTCATTCATGTACCCCTCCGCTTTCGAAGTCTGCCAGGAGCCGCTCCTTGTCCGTGCCTCCTTGCACCGGCGATCACTCCCCGACTTCGCAATCCCCGGGCGTTACAGGTGTGATGAACTTGAAGATGGAAGAAGAAGATGAAGATGATGAATAACTTTGAAGAGCTTGAAGAACTTGAAGAACACTAGAACTTTGAGAGAAAAGAAAAGCTTTGTGTTTCCTAAACTTAGCAAATGATCTAAAAGTGGTGCAAGCTCCTCAAGGCATTCTATTTATAGAGAAATAAAACAAATGGAGGGTGTGAATGGGCTGATGTATTTTCGGCCAAGAGGTGCAGAATTGGAGGGTTCCATGTGTTCCATGAGGTGAGATATTGTGTTCTTGAAGCATGGTGAGGTATGGCTTAAGGTATGGTGAGGTATGGTTCAAGGTATGGCCTCAAGCATGGTTCTTTGAGTGAGAAACAATTTAATAGGTGGTCAAAGAGGAGTATGCTGGCCGAAATGCATCAGCCAAGGGAGGAGAGTTTCTTGCATTTTAATTGTGGTTTAGAGTTGTGTTTAGGTGTATCTTTGATTATGCTTAAGATTAGGAATTTGTAAGAAAGTGTTTAGGTAAGGTAAATGGGTAATTAAGGTGGTCTAGACATAATTAAGGAGTGGTCTTGCACCATTAGTGAGTTAAATCCTCAATTTAGAGTCTAAACAATTCTAGACACATTTCCTTGATTTAAGGAATTGGAGAGAGAAAATACTATTCAAGATTCTAAGACTAAGAGTCTTGAGTTCTAAAAAGGGATTTAAGTTTAATCTAAGCAATTTTAGGTTCTAATTAACTTCAATAAATTATTTTGGCTCTAGATTAATTAGGGAAATAAATTAATCTTCGTTTAGAACCTAATATTGCTTAGGTTTGCTTAATTACGTCATTAAGCTCAAAAACACTATTCTAGGGGCAAAATCGTAATTTTGCACTAAAACTGCCCGGGACCACCGGGACTTGAACAGAGACCTCTAGACACATGAAAACATGTTTTTAAACCTCTGGGAAAGTTAGGGCTCAAACGGCACCTTTACTGCGCAGAAAAACGCTATAGGGTATTTTGGTCATTTTGACCAAATCATGAAAACGAGATTTTCGCTTCCGGGAGCATTCAAAGGTCATTCAATCCCCTTCAAACATTGAGTTGACCCTTCGAGGATGACCGAGTTGGTTACCCTCGAACTCAGGTCAGGAAATGACCTCAGGGGCATTTTGGTCATTTCCCTCGGACAGAGAAATCGGAGTGTTACAGCACACACGTCACGTAGATAGGATAAACCTTCTTTTGTGTTGAGGTTATCTATTTCAGATGCACTTGGGTGTGGGTATTCTCTTACATGTAGCGTTTATGTTTCCATGTATTTCCTTCTTTTCAGTTGTATTGCACTTTATGTATTGAACAGTCCCGTCGCTATTGGTGGGTATCTTAAGTATTAATGCATGAGGTATTTCAGTATATGTATTCATGATGCCGTGGATGGAGCCTTTTATGTGATTATATTTCCACACTTTACGATATCATTTGAATTACATTATACGCGGCTCATATTTTATCAAGGTTTTGTTACAAAAAAAAATGGCTCGTATTTTCAGTAAGTAATTTTAAAGGTAATAGAACTAAAGCAAGAAGTAACGACTAATATTTGGCCTCAGTACATACTAGTAGTATTGGGTTGAATATTAGGGTGTTACATGCTTGACTTAAAGCAATTTTGGGATGGGTGAACTCCTATGAAGTTTGCCTACGAAGTGTGTGAGTGAGGACAAAGCACATTGAAAAGACCCATGTTGGTTTGTGGGGACATTCGTCAATCCATAAAGCAGTAGGGGATGTTCTAAATGGTATTAGAACCTGCACCTCTCCCAGTATGGTGTGGTTTGGGGACAAACCAAGTAGAAGCTGGTAGGCATGTAATGCCCGGTAATGAAGTCGGGGAGTGATCACTGGTGCAAGAAGGCACAGACAAGGAGCGGCTCCTGGTAGACTTCTAAGTGAAGGGGTACATGAATGAACCGATTACACACCCGAATGAGAGGGATCTTGAGACTGTGTAGGTATGGGACTATATAGTTATGGAGGGCTTATGTGAATTGATTTGTACTACCTATACCAATAAGATGCATCTTCTTTTCAGTAGCCCATCACTAAAGAACTCTACAGTTAAGCGTGCTTAACTTGGAGCAATTTTGGGATAGGTGACCTCCTGGGAAGTTTTCCTAAGAAGCGTGTGATTGAGGACAAAGCACATTGAAAAGACCATGTTGATTTATGGGGACTATCGTCAATCCATAAAGCAGTAGGGGATGTTACAAGTAACAACTCTCAAGTTTGATGTCATGACTTAAGGATGAGATTGTACTCGGGAGGATGTTACAAAATGGTATCAAAGCAATTCATCCTTGTAGGACTTTGAGGAATAGACTGGCTATGCTTCCTTAGTAACTGTCATGCATTATAATTCTATGTATGTGTATGATTGCCAATTGTGAATGCTGTGGGTTGTTGCTACACTTTGCTTGGTATTGAGCCTGATCAACTCAATAATTATTGTTTGGTGTGATAGGAATTGGTGACTTCAAATCACATACTAGGAGCGGAGCTGGAAATGATGCTGACATGATGGATAAGTTCTGTGAGATGACCACGGCAATAAGGGAACAAGCATCGGTTGCTAATCAAATGATATAAAGGTTGGCCCGTAATGAAGAATAGAACCTGGCTGGTAACCCTAGAAGGAACGAGGTGGATGCAGAATATAAAAAATTTGTCGAGTTCAGGAAGGCAAACCTTTCACCATTTCAAGGAGCCTTCAATCCAAGTACATGGAGAAGATTTTCTCAGTTCTTCCTTGTGCTGAGATCCAAAAGGTGGCTTTTGCTACCTATATGCTAGAACCAAATGCTGAATTCTGGTGGGTTGGCACCAAAGGATTATTCGAGGCGTCCCGGACTAAAGTCACCTAGGATATCTTCAAGGAAGCTTTCTACCATGAGCATTTCCCTATCTTGGTGTGAAATATAACGAAGCTAGCGTTCACGACACTTAAGCAAGGGTCTATGAGTATTGTAGAATATATTGCCGAGTTGAAAGAACTTTGCAAGTTTTTCACTATTTAGCAGTGTAATCTTGATGATGCTTGGAAATGCATGAAATATGAAGGAGGGTTACATGAGGATATTGAAGCTACTGTAGGACTCTTAGAGATAAGAGATTATGCAACCTTAGTAAACAAGTGCCATCATGCAAAGGATTCTAATAAGATGCTAACAATCACCTAATCTGCTAAAGACACTTCTAACAAAATATTGGCACTTGGAGACCAATGTTTTGAGTAGGCTTCGCCCCAAAAGAAGCAGTTTCAAGCCATCCCATATGAGGACAAACTACTACCAAAGTTAACCATGTGGCAATAGTTTCTCAAATGTGGAAAGAATCATGGGACCAAACCATGTTTGGTAGGGCAGTACTTATGCTATGGCAGTACTTATGCTATGGTAATGGAAAATCGGGATATAAGATCTGGGAGTGTCCAGAGAGATATCCAAAGCCTACTGAGAAACCACTATACAAGGCACTAAGCATACTTCACCACCTGATAATCTAATCTGAAGTAGGGGCATTTTAGGATTTGATCATTACCTTTTGACTGAACTATTTGAGCTATATGTGAATTGCTTGTTTGACTTATGGAAAATGTCTTTTGAAATTGTTTTCAAATGAATTTTGAGGGCAAAATTCTTTTTAAGGTGGGTGGTAATGTAACATTCTAAAAATTATTTAAAAATTAATTTGAGCTTTATTAGTCATAATTTCAAAATTCTAAAAGTTTTAGAAATGATGAGGGCAGCCCAACCGAGATGTAAAAAAATATATATTTGGGTCGGGGTGAATAATAGGCTTGCGGGGCCCCATGGGCCTGTCAGGACAGCCAAAACCTTAGAATTGGGACCTGGAGGTGCCCAAAGCTTAGAAATTATAGGATTGAGATTAAAAATAGTAAGGAATGAGAATTTTAGGCCTAAAATTAATTTGCAAGCAATGTTTAATTACTCGGGTACACTGTTTTACCTATTCGGTAGAATTTCAGAGTGTGGTTTTAACACCGAAAAAGGTATTTGCTCCCCAAGTTAAAGTGAGCAAATTATCTTGAGTCAAGTATATGGCCAAGATTCATTCTTTGACCAACAAATCAAATCCTATCCATCCATTTTACTATCTTTAAGAATTCTCTTTTTACATTATCATAATAAAGCTTGCTTTACAAGCTTCCTCACAAGATAAACATAAGCTTAATCTTCTCGAACTAACTCCCTTCACAAAACTTGTTCTACTCTGCATAATCTATCAAACTAACCGATTGAAATTTCAATTCCTCACTAATTCTCACTTTGATATTTCATTCCTCATTGTTTAAGGAAGGGTTTGGTGTTGATTTGGTGGCCTTGAAGTAAGCAAAATCCTTTTTGGAGCATCATTTGGAGCCAAGATTCCTAAAGCCACCAAAGTAGGGTTTTTGAGTCTCTTTTTCTTCAAATCTATTTTCTATTTTTTTTCACTTATTTAGATGGATATCTTTGGTTGTACTGGTTGATAATATATAGATATTAATGTATTAATTTTGGTGGAGTGTTTGGATGATGTTAGAAATCATTTTTGTCAAAAGGAATTTTGGACTATGCTACTGGATTTTCAGATTTCTCCAGGGCAGGGATTATTCACGAATTTTCTGGTGTAATTGTGGGTATTTTTATTAGCTAGAAAAAATATATGTTGAAGCTAACATCTTAGCTAGTCCCATGAATTTTCTTGAGTGTGTTTTGAACTTCTAATGCCTAGAAAAATCAAGAACTGAGATTACAACTATGCCGTCTGGATTATGGGGGTTGAAGCTGTGATTTTGTATAATTTTGTTGCCATAGAAAAGGTGTTGTAAACATCTTGATGTTCAACTTTGATTTTTATTTTGAGTTGATTCAATCATTTTCTAGGGTTAAAAGTTTTGAAATTTTTATTCTGAGCTGAGGTTGAGTGGTTTCTGACCACCAAATTTTTATAATTTTGTTAGCATAGCTAGAGAACTCTTTTTGCTCTGAATATTTTACGGATCCTTGTGAACACATTGAAGTGTCATTGAGAATTTTTATAGGCTCTAAATTGGTTGTTTGATGTGCAAGTTAATTGGTGCTACAAGGGTGTGAAATATGCCTATATGCTGTATTTATGCTAAGGCATTATAATTGTGACATAATGACATTTGGTTCAAGTATAATGTATATGAGTGCATGCTAATGACTTTAAGGATTGGTTTGAAGCATGGTTGGAATCATATTGTGAATGCATGTATATATGTGCCTTATGCATGCATTTAAGAAAAGAAAGAACATGATGTAGTTATATGAGAAAAGAGAATGTATAAATTTCACTTGTGCATGTTTTAACATATGGAGAAAATAGAAACAAGACTTGTGTTGAATGAGGGGAATGCAAAAAGAGGAAATTCCCTAGAGATAAAGGGGAAGGCAAAAAGAGGAACTTCCCTAGAGATATTATGAGTTGTAGACATATCAGCTAGGAATAAATCTATGTGAGATTTGAAAAAGGAAAAAATGAAGTCCGATGATCGCGTATAGGAATGAGCACAGTCCTGATAAGCAGTTTATTTCCCTTGTGTGGTGTGAACCACTATAAATACCATATGGTAAAAACTATGCGTTGTGGAGTTGTCTACAATAAATACCCATTTGGGTATACACCAAGTCTTTCCGATATCGATGAAAAGAGAAAAATGCACCGAGTTGAGTTTTATTGTCACAAGTGAAACCAGGTCCCTTTGAGATAAGTTCACTATATTTAAGATATGCATACTCATATCTTATTTAATTGATTGATTAAGATTATATAACTATTTGTTTGAGTTTTATGGTATGTGTATCAAGTGATTAACTGTTAAAAGCTACCCACTTCGGAGGTATGATTTTAGAACTTTAAAAATGAATTTTTAATATATATTGCATAATCATGTTTTCTTGGTAAATCGAAGTGGCTAGGGGCGATGATGATGACATTATGATTGTGTAATTAGGGAGTTACCTTACTGAGAATTGTATAATTCTCATCCCTATGTGTTTTTGTGTTCTCGTATCGCCTCTAGGTTGATCTAGAGAGCAATGGCGTTGCTACGTGAAAGAACTCGGGACTGCAGTAGTTCAGTAGTTGATATTTTTACTTTACTATACTTAGTTAGAGTTATATGCTGTAAATGTGATAGAGAATGTATATGTATTAAAACTCTTAGAAGAGCTTCCTTTTGTACTTAGCTATATGTTCAATAAATGTTGTGTTTCTTTGTTATATATTTTAATAGAATTATGCCTAGTTATTACATGCATTAATCGAGTTTGCTATAGATATTTAAGAAGGGTCTACTAATTTACAAGTAACAAATCTTAAGTTTGATGTCATGACTTAAGGATGAGATTGTACTTGGAAGGATGTTACAAGATCTTCTTT
>JAVHNM010000177.1:0-10771 GCA_031216125.1 Dalbergia cochinchinensis
CTCACCATCTCTCAAACCTTCATCTTTCTAATCCTTTCAAGCTTTAACCTTTCTTATTCTATCCTTATACAAATATCCCTGGAATAGCTAAAGGAAAACACTACTGTAACGCCCCAATTTTTATTGCTATGTTAAAATTACCAAAATGCCCCTAGGTAATTTTTACACATAATTCGAGGTCAAATAATCCTCAATAAAGGAATATGACATTAGAGAAACATCATAGGAGACTTGATAGTCATGCAAAAGTTGTAAATCCCGATTTTTCTGTACGTGTAAAATGACCAAAATGCCCCTGAGGTCATTTTTACTTAGAAATCAAGGATAACCAATCTAAATTATCTTTGAGGGGTTAATTTTATGCCTGATGGGGATTATATGTGCCTTAGAGGTAAAAATCTCAAATCTCAATTTTTACCGTAAGTAAAATTATCGTTTTACCCCTATGGTAATTTTCCATGAAATTATATAATCTTTGAATTCGGTTTTCACTCAAAGGTTCAAAATGACTATTTTAAGTATGATTTGAGATTGTCCAATATTTACAAGGAGTTTTTATGTGAAATTACCTTTCTACTCCTAGTTGTGGTAAATAGGTTTACTTGTGTAATTAAGATAGTATTAAAGCTCTATTTGAACTCAAATTGATTTTATTCATTAACCTTGAGTTTAAAATTAATTACCCAGGTTAAAAATTATTACTAAGGTAATTAGAGTCTAAAATTACCTAAGGTAAAATTAAATTATCTTTTCTTAATTATGAAAGCTCATAAAATTAGTGATAATTGAGATCAAAGTTAAGATTTCGGTTTAGGTAAAATATTGTACATTTACATTTTCTTATCCTAAGTTTAGAACCTATGTTACAAAGTGATTTTTACTCATTTGAAATTAACCTCATTTACTAGTATATGATTTCTCTTTTACCTTGTCTTGTATTGTCCTAAACACTTAACCTTTTACCATTTTCACTAATCTATCAATTCCTAATCTTTTACCTAAGTAAATACACATCTAATACATGATTTACCACTTGTAAAACATTACCAATCTGATCCTAAAGGAATCAGAAACTAGTGGCCAACTTGTCTCATTTTCACCATATTTTGATTGTTTTTCTAACAAAGAAACATATCCAACTATAACACCATACCTTTAGCTTTCTTTTGCATTATTTTTGGCTATGTTTATTCAAAAGAAAACCCACCCATTTCAGCCATGATGTGATCAGCAACAATGTCTCCCATTAGCATCATATTTTAGTGTTTTCATCCATTATGCATGAACCAAATTATTACAAGAATAAAAGCATTCTTTTTCCATGTTTTCTTTAATTGAAAAATGAACTAAAAAGTCCATTTTTCCAGCCACAAGGCAACTGCCATACAGCCCTCCTTGCCCTATAAATATGAGCTCTTCCATTGCCTAAATGTACACACAAACATTCCTAGCCTTAGCATTTTCTTACTCAAAGTTTGCTCAAAGTTCTCTATTTCTCTCAATACTTCAAGCTTTCTTCTTCTTCCTCATTCACACTCAAGAGACTCCATTTCCAACCTCTAATTAAGTTCTAAACCTCAAGCATACACATTCTAACCATAAATCAACTCCTAAACACATAACCTTTCCATTATCAAACACAAAAGCACAAGAAAAATCCTCCCTCCATTTGCTCTAATCTTGGCCGAAATTCAAGGGCATATCAAGGACATATTTTCTTCTTCTAATTTCTCTAAAGATCAAGCATTATCTTTTGATAACAAGAAACAACTTGGTAGGGATTTTATTTCATGTTCTTTCTTTGTTCTTCCTTTATAATTTTGGTTTATATGGTTTGATAATGACCATGGCTTGATGATGAGGAATCATGGTGGTGGTTGTGAATCCATTATTTAAATGACCTCTAAAGCCCAAGGTTTAATTCTTGATATTAAAAGATTAACAAAGGAATTACTAAGTTTTGAGTTTTAAGCTTAACAAGATATACAAATGAACTAGCATCCATATTTATGTTTCAAGTTCTTGCACATCATATTTATATTTCAAGCTTTACATAATCATATTTATATTTCAAGTTATCACTTTAATTCTTGAAGATAATAATATGAACTTGCATATTCATATTTACATTTCAAGTTATCACCTAAATCATAAAGATCTAAGAATGAATTTGCATCTTTATATTTATATTTCAAGCCTTGCATTTCATATTTATATTTCTAAGTTATAACCTTATAATGATAATAATAAGGTTACAAGACAAGTTTATGATTCTACTCATCACTTAAATTCTAAAGTTCAAGATTTACTTCTTTCATCTTAAATGGTAATTTTGATCATGGACACTTCTCATCTATTTATTTTTGGCCCTTGTATGATTCTGATTTGAAGCTTGTTGTATTTTATTTTTAGGTATAATCTTGTCTTTAAAGTTGTACAAAGAAATTTTGAAAGACTTAGAAATTGCAAAGAATTAAGAATATGATTTTCCTCATGATTTTAAATGTTAAAGTTTTAGAATTCTGATCTAATCTTTTAGAAATTGGAATGGTTACTGATTTGGAATGTTTAGATGAGTTTAAATCACTAATAGTTGTTGTAAAAATTGTTTTTAGTGTTTTAGGAAAAACTAGTAACTAAAAAGGATCAAGATCGTGTTCTTATGAAGCTTTTAGAATACTAATTTTTCTTATCATTGTTTGGCCCTATTCATCACTGGTCACTACTATTTATTTCCATTCACACACTTGAGGATCACTAATAATTGTCATAAAATTGTTCTTAGCATTTTTAGGAAAGTCTAGTAACTAGAAAAGAATAAAATTGTGATTTTAAGTGAAGCTTTAAGGAGACTAATTTTTGATTCTGTTTCAAGGGTTGTTTAAGGATGTTCACATTGTTCACACACTTAGGAAATACTTATATTTCATGTAAAAATTGTTTTTGGTATCATAGATGCATAAAAAGGTAATTACAAGTGTTAGTTTGGGCCATATTGCAAAATACGGAAAGTTGTGTTTTAAACTATCAATTATGTCATTTTAGCCAAATGATTTTATTTAGAGCTACTAATGATGTTGAATGTGTCCATTGTAACATCCTAATTTTTAACCCAATACTCTAGAATATAATTAGGTTAATCATTAGTCTATTACTTCATAGTTCTCATTTTTACCTTGAAATACTTAGCGGAAAATACGGGTAAATTTTTTTTTTTTTTTAAATACAAAGTGAGAGCCGCATGATGCGATATAACAAGTAACGGATGAAACATACATCTCATAACGTCATAGCATAAGGCACATAAAGGCACATCATGGGAAACACTGAATATCATCTCATATATATATATAACTTGCCCACTTATAAGTGTGGGACTTAATTTGGTACAAGGGAATACATGAAAGAAAATGCAACATAAATATGAACATAAACTACTCCCCTACCCGAGTGTGTAACGCCCCAATTTTTACTGTAATTTTTACTGTCATTAGAAATTAATCAATTACCGAATTCATCAGAGGTAATTATTACATAAGATTTGAGGCCGAACAATCCTCAATAAAGGAATATAACATTAGAAGAGAGGTTAGGAACGATTCATGCGAGAGTCGCAAATCCCGAATTTCTGTACGTATAAAATGACCAAAATGCCCTGGTTATTTTACTCAGAAAATGAGGATCGTGGGCCCCACCTATTCTCAAGGGGATATTTTGAGGATAATAAGGGATTGTTTGTGTTATGTGAGTTAATAGAGCAGAAGGATCTCAATTTTGAGTTCCGGACGAAAATGACCAAACGCCTCAAGGGCCAAGTTGTAACTCCGATGTGCGTACGACCGAGCCCGAACCTCACTAAAATGTTTTAAAATGTATTCTTAAGTCTTGATTAACCATTGGTTAAGTTCGAGTCGCCTCGAGCACTTTTTAAGTGAATGTTCGATTTTGCCCCTGTTTTGGGCGCTTTGAATTTCGGGATTTTGATTCAGTATACCAAACCTAACCAATATTAGGCTCAAATTAAAGCTTATTAAATTCTAAATATTAATCTAGAGTCAAAATTATGTATTTAGATTGATTAGAACCCAAAATTGCTCAAAAACACCCAAATTGCTTACTAATTCACTTAAACCCTTAACCGTAAATTCTCTAAATTACATGAATACCTTGCCTACACCTAAATAATGCATGGAACACACAAATTTCACTTCTTTGGGTTGTAATGGACGAAATTATTGATGCCATTATGCAGCTGAATTATTGCCAAAAGTTGCACTAAAACAAAATGCCAAAATGTCACCATAAGAGACATAATTCCTTAATTTCATACAACTTTGTCTAAAATAATTTTTCCTCCCTTATTTCTCCTGCAAAATTCCGTCCACTACCTCATCATGTTGGCCAATTAGAAGCCTCAAAATCTTCTATAAATAGGCTTGCTTGAGTGGTCTTGGAATGCTTGGTTCATAACTAGTTTTTAGGAGCACCAAAAACTTTCTTTTCTTCCTCCTCTTTGGCTGAATTCTTTCTTCAATTTTTCAAAGAGATTTTGTTTCATTTCACTTCAAGAAACCAAGTTCTCTTCCTCTTCTTCAACTCAGATTAGGTAGGGAGTAGTTTCTAAATTTATTTCTATGCTTTGAGGAGTTGTGTTTTTAGCTCAAATGATGAAATTATGAACTTACCTTAGCTTTTTATTTTGGTTTTCCTCTTCAATTTTTCTTTAACCAATTCAACCATATGGCCTAGGTGGAACTCAAGATGATGGCTTGATGATGAGGACCTTGAGGGTGGGTTGTAAATCCATCACAAGTTAGGCCTCTAAAGCTTGAAAATTCCACTTGATGCAAAAGTTTAAAGAATAATGCTTTATGATGCTAAAACAAAGATTTTTAGTTTAGAACTTGAAAGATGTATTTTTCTTTTTATGTTTTATTTCTTGTTAAGATATGTATTGGGTTGAATTTATAATTCTTTTAAAGTCTTGAAGGAGCTCTAGTAAAGAAACAAAATGAATTTGCATCCATGATTAAGTTTATGCTTTGCATAACCATGTTTACCTTCTATGTCATCACTAAATTTTCAAGAATGAATAAATGAACTTGCATTTCTCATGTTTAAATTCCAAGCTTGTATTTCATGTTTATGTTTCAAGTCATCACTTAATCTTTCAAGATAATAAAGAGGTTGCATCTCATGTTTAATTTATGCTCTCACTATATTTTATAATGGCTAAAAGAATCAACGCATGGCATGTTTATTTTATGCCATCACCTAAAGATCCTAGAGCTCAAAGACTTGCCCGTGTATCACAAGCAAAGAAATATGATTATTGGAGTTAAAGAATTTATTCTTTAAAAAGTCTTGAGATTGGAGCTTAAAAAGATGTAATAATAATTCTCTTCTCCCTCTACTGGTCCTGTGCGGACTACCGCCGCTCCGGTTTCTTAATATTCTCTTCTCCCTCTACTGGTTCTGTGCGGATTACCGCCTCCGCTTTCTTTGTATCATGTTTATATTTCAAGTTCTTGCATCATGTTTAATTTTCAAGTCATCACCTTAAATCTTAAAGATAAAGAAATGGAATTGCATATCATGTTTATAATTCCAAGCTATCACCTTATAAAGATAAGATTAAAATAAGGTTGCATAGCATGTTTAGAATTCTAAGATGTCACCTAAATCTCTAAAGCTCAAGACTTACTCCTTTTATCTTAAGTGAGAATTTTAATTGTGAAGATCCTCCCAAATTTGACAAAAGAACTAGTTTCTAAATGAGTTTTAAGGCTTTGCAAAGGATTTTACTGGGAACTAGTAATTTATATGCACTTAAAATATGATTCTATGTAATTGCATGAGGTTCATGATTCGCCACTGATCCGAGTTTAGTATCAATGTGTGATAATGATTTGATATGATTGAAGTTGTGATAATTATGGTTTATTGTTAAGAGAATGATTCATAATTGGTTTAGTAACTAATTAGTTCTATAATTGATAATTCTATGTAATGATTGCATGCTTATTGAATGGTTTGCTGGCATGCATGTTATAGTTGTTGTTGCAAATAATGAGAATGCTTATACATGAAATGTTCTTTATTATGTAAAATTTACCTTTGTTGCTAGAAGAAAGTGTATCATTGTAAAAGTGTAATTTGAAAGGTTACTGCTAAGGAAAGACTTGGTATTTAAGCGTGTCCATTGTGACCCACCTCTCTTCCCTGAATCTCCCATATGCATGATTACAGCTTGATATATATTATTCTAGCTTAAGACTATAAATGAGAAAATGTTATGATGTTTATGAATTGTATTATGATATAACATGCAAAGATTTAATGGTGACTTAAACTTATAAGAAAATGATCCTTTGGAACCATCAGACTATAGGTGGTGAAAAGGTGATTTTAGCCCCTAACCCGTTTCTCTCAAAAGGGTAGAGTTTCCGGACTTTAGCTTATCAAAAGGATAAGTATATGCTAGTGACGACTAGTAAAGTATGAGCTCATAACCTAAATTACTCCCAAAAGGGTGGAGTATAGGTGGCCTAAGGAAAATAATGATGATGATAAGATTTTTAAGTCACCTAAGGAAATGAAATATGTGCACTATGTCCACATGTAGCTAATATTATATGACGCTCTTTTATGCATGTTATTTGATAATGATGATGAGGATAATGATGTAATGATAAAGGAAAAGTTCATTGTAAATATGACATGTTAAGATTATGATGCATTATAAGACGATGATTAAAAATTGACGAACCTCGGTTAAGTATTTGTCCTAACTTAAAATGAATCTTTGCATGCTCACTATTTTAGAATAATCCCGAGGTTCCCTGGGACTTTGATGATGACATCAGAGAAGGAGGTACCTTATGAGAATTCTTTTGCAAGATTCTCACTCCCTTTTCTTTATTTCCGCTATTGTCTCCAGATTCAGATGGCTAAGTATTCGTCTGCTCGCTGATACCCCTACTTGGGAATTTCACTATGATCCTGCATCGCTCGTATCATTTGAAGGGAGGTGCGCAGTCGTGTTTTTATTTACATAGGTCGCCCATTTGCATATCCTGTCCCTAGTTATCGATTTTCTCCTACTTCTCCTATAGCGATGAAATGGTTTTCGAACATGCACGCCCACTTGATGAAAGGATGTTACGTTCTTATCCCGCTTCATCTGCTTGTCCATGGATTTTCGTAGTATGTTCCCCAGACGAGATATTCTCAAACTGATCCTTCGTGAGGACACTCCTACTCATGTATATTCTGAGAGCTCGCTCCTACTCCCACACGTAAGAGAGGGTAGTGAGGAAACAGTTGTTCAGCCGAGGTTAGCAAGAAGGTCGTCCATGCGACCTCACTTGGTGCATCTCGTGGTGCCCTCCCGAGGGAGCTCATCGCTGATCGGATTTATTCCCCTATTTCCAGACAAAGGCCATAGAGGGTTCTTAGTAGATTTATGTGTGATCATGCACCCTAGTTTTAGGATAACCTTCCCGGCTTATGGAGTTATCTAGTTTAGGGGCATGTATTTCTTATATATGAACATAACTCCATCCTTTGAGTGAGGTTATTGTATGTAAATATATGCTATAATGTGCTTATGGATGTTATATGATGGAGCCTAAGTGATATGATGTGATATATTATTAAACGTCTTATTATACTCCGCTTACTCGTTCACGTTGTACTGCTCACGCTTTCAATTATGTGTTTAAAAATGGCTCGTAATTTCACTAAGTATTTTCAAATTACGAAGAAAGAACCAAAGCAAGGAGTAAAGTCTAGTCATTAATCAGATTCAACCTAGGTGTATCTGGTTAATTACTAGGGTGTTACAGAGTGCACCTAATGGGATAACCTCAAATCAAAAGAAGGTTTATTCCCATCTAAGTGGTGTGTGCTCTAACCCGGGCCATCCACAGCCTCCTACTGGCGACTATCCCTCGAGCGTGGCACGTAACCTGGAAACTGAGCAAGCTCCTCCGGCGTGAATAGGCGGGACGGGGCTCGGAAGTGAGCTGTACCCTGTCCCCGCATCTCTGGTCGTCGTGCAAGCCTCGGCTGAGTCACGGAGGGCTCGCTACCCTCCCCAAGGTCCATGGGTATGGTGGGGGAAGATCCCTCGGAGGGTATGTAACACCCTAATTTTAACCCAACTTTCTAGAACACATTAGGTTAAACATTAGGCTATTACCTCATAGTCTCATCTTTTTCTTGAAAATATTTAGCGAAAATTATGGTAAAATTTTTTTTGAAAGTATAAAACAAAGTGAGAGCCGCGAACTTAACTATTCGAATAATAGAAATGTGAGACATGATTAACACTCATAGAGAGAACTCAAAAAGGAAAACATATAATAGTGGAGCAGAAATCATCATAACAAGAGAAACATTTCATTAATAATATATTTAGAGTACATAGGTAGTTATACCCACATAGGTACAGTGCGTAGCTTGTGATAAAGAAGAAATAAAATACAACAAGAAACACAAGTGTAGGGTGCGACTACAATAAAAATCCAAAAATGCTACCCTTCTAGTAAGCTACGAGTATAAATCCACCACCCTCCCAAAAGATACAATTAAGGGAATATCCTTGCAATGCTTGTGTACTGAAAGCTCCACTGGGTATAGTGCACCTCCTGCATTTGCGTGTCAATGAAGTCAACGAACATCGCCATCGCTTTCTGAAGATGTGACGGGAGAAGAGAGAGAGGAGTGAGAATTCTTAGTAAAGAATCTCAGTAGGAGTCTCCTATCCTAGGGTTACATCGTTCATATCCCCAGGAACCTTGGGTTTATTTCATAAAGACAAGTGAGCATACATCAAGTTCATTTTAAGTTCTAAAGTGTATTTTAGCCAAGGTCCATTCATTTTAGGATGATCTTAATGTCATGAATGCAACATAATAAAGAATGTATGCGTGGCGCTACTTAATGCACATACATCAATCATCATCATACTTAGTGGTATTAAGTGGCATTTAGAACACATTCATATGGGACAAACTTAGTGACATAATCATAACCATAAAACTTCTCTTCCTTATGGGCCACCCTAAAAGACAATCGAACTGGGGGTGCTCGGCCGTAATGTGTCACCCGTAACGTGTCCATCTCTAGGTTATGAGCTCATACCTTAACTAGTCGCCACTAGTTCTTACTTACCATTTAATGATAAGCGTATCATAAATCATAAATCCCGACTATCTAAGTACGGGTTAGGGGCAAATCTCTTAGGGGTGCTCACGAACCTGTCACCTAAGAGTAAAAAAAATGGGTACCAATGTCACATGAGTTCTATGGAGGTGCTCGGCCAAACCGGTGTCATCCTAGAACCCATCTTAGTACCTTAATTTTCAAAATCTTTAAGTCCCCAAATTTGTCGGAAATTGCAACAAGATGGCATCACGTAATTTCTTCCAAATTTGTTTTATGCCACATAAACATATTTCTCATGAATTCCTCATATGAATAACATCATCATCCTTCACATAACATATGCATCATCGTGAAACATCTTAACATACCTTAGTATCATATAAATATCATTCTCATATTCTTAATGTCTTATGCATTGACCGCTATGGTCTTTAACTCACCAAGTTATGAATCATTCAAAGCTAACCTCTCGGTACTTAGGAGGTTATGACTAAGTATATCTCTCTTCATACTATGGTCAAGAATATCTCTCAATCTCAAAGGTGCAGAATTCATAATTTCAACTTTACTTTACCTAGGAGTCACGATAATGACCCCTTTCTAAGTCTCGGTTTTGCTCCTAAGGGGCACCAAGCAAGATCCAAGTCCTAAACCAATTATGAGTCATTTCTACACATACTTAAACTAATTTAGAACCATGATTATCATTACTAAACCTTGCTGGACAGAATCCAGAAAAATTTCTAACATTAAAGTTGATCTAGAACTCTCCAGAATTAATCTTCTTTTCTAGTTTCTAACCTTTTCTTATCTTTTACTTATCACGCTTTTTCCATTGATCATACTTAAACATTAAAGCATGTTATCATCGTTAAAACAGCTCATAGCAGTGGCCAAACATAGCAAGGTGGAACCAGAAACAACACTCTCCATACAAAGGCATAAAACATACTTTTTAAAGCACATAGGATACTAGTTTCTCTTGGAACCTTTTTAAAACCTTCAAAACTCTTTTGTAAACATTTTTAACATCTAAAATCATCAAGATATTTATAAGAGACAGTAGCTAAGATTGAATTTATTTCAAGAAGTACTAAATCCATAAAACTTAGTTCTATATGTTCTTTGAATCCACATAGACTTAGAAAAATTATAAAGCATAAACATAGGCATTTGTGATCAAATGGAAACTTATCCTAAGTTCATTCATCTCACATGCTTGAAGTGGGCATTCTAAGAGAATGCTTTCCATATCTAACTCTCATTTGAGACCTTGGGAAAAATCTTTGAGCTCTAGAAACTTTAGGTGATGACAAATCATAAACATGCCATGCACTTAACCGTTTTATTGTTCATTAGGGAATTAAAGTGAGAACTTGAAAAGTAAATAGCTCAAAATAAATATGAGATGCAACATGTTATTATCTTGGATTTTAAGTGATGACTTGAATAATAAGCATGAAATGCAAATGCTTGGAAATTAAATATGAATATACAAGTTCATTTTTAGTCTTAGAGCATTATTAGCGATGACATAAAAATAAATCATGCTATGCTGTGCATAAACTAAATATGAATGCAAGTTCATTTTGGTTTAATA
>JAVHNM010000179.1:0-26635 GCA_031216125.1 Dalbergia cochinchinensis
GATTATGCCAAAAGATCAGTATGCAAGACCAGGTCTATCTTCTTGTAGTCCAGAAGTCGGTTGCAAGGCCACAGCTTATCTTTGAGGTATGATATATCGCTTTCCAAGATCAGAAAGAAATCAGGTTGCCGAGTACGAAACCAGATCAATCTGAAAGTAGGAGAAGTGTTCAGAAGAAGGTTGTTGGTCGAAAAGAAAGTCTTGAGGATAAGAAATCAAATGCAAGAACATTCCTTGAGATAAGTAGTTTTTCCTATCACCTAAAACTTCTTGTGTTGTTTATCCTTACAAAAATCCATTTCAACTCCTCTTATGCTTTTGTGTTTTTCAGAAATCTTTCTTTTATGTCAACCTCTTGAAAGGGAGATTCTTAGTGAATAGATCTGTTTCATGTCTTTACTAAAGATCTTGTACGAGCAAGTACTCATCTTATATATTACTGACCATCATTTGGTTGTTTCAATCTTTGAAAAGTTTTTAAGTTATCTTTGCATAAGTATTTCTGCATAAAAACCCTCTAAGTGGCCTTTCTACACTCTCCTTCGAAGATCAAGCATTCATCAAGGTACATATCCTCATGAAGATTATGCCATAAGATCAGTATGCAAGACCAGGTCTATCTTCTTGTAGTCCAGAAGTCAGTTTGCAAGGCCACAGTTATCTGTGAGGTATGATATATCAGTTTCCAAGATCAGAAAGAAATCAGGTTGCCGAGTACGAAAACAGATCAATTTGAAAGTAGGAGAAGTGTTCAGAAGAAGGTTGTTGGTCGAAAAGAAAGTCTTGAGGATAAGAAATCAAATGCAAGAACATTCGTTGAGATAAGTAGTTTTTCCTATCACCTAAAACATCTTGTGCTGTTTATCCTTACAAAAATCCATTTCAACTCCTCTTATGCTTTTGTGTTTTCTGTAAAATCTTCCTTTTATGTCAACCTCTTGAAAGGGAGATTCTTAGTGAATAGATGTGTTTGATGTGTAACATCCTAATTTTTAACCCAATACTCCTAATCATTAGTCTGTTACTTCATAGTTCTCATTTAGCTTTGAATTACTTAGCGGAAAATACGGGAAATTTTTTTTTTGACATAAAAGTGAGAGCCGCGTGATGCGATAAGCGGTAAACCATGCAAAGTAAAACAATCGTCTCACAATCATCATAACATAAGGCACATCATGAACATCACTGAATATAATCTCATATATATATATAACTTGCCCACTTATAAGTGTGGGACTTAATTCAGTACAAGGGAAATACAACCTAAAACATAAACATAATCTACTCCCCTACCCGAGTGCATCTAATAGGATAACCTCTAAACAAAAGAAGGTTTATCCCCATCTAAGTGGTGTGTGTGCTCTAACCGGGTACTCCATCGGACGATCGTCACCTTCTACTGGCGTCCATCTCGCGAACGAGGCAGATATCCGGGAAACTGGGCGAGCTCCTCGGACGTGAAGAGGCGGAATGGGGATCGAGGGTGACCCCGCGGTATGGTCGCATCTCCTGGTCGCCGTGGCCGTGGCTGAGTCACGGTATCCTCACTGCCCTCCCTTATCTGTGGTGGAGAGGGGGCAGAGTCCTCGCTATACGGATGGGTAGGCGGGTCCTCGGATGGGTCGGTCTCCGTGAAATAGGTCGGGGGCACATAGTCGGGATAATCTCGCATGGCTAAGGCGGCGGTGTGCCTACGGAGTACTCTCTCGTCATGCGTCTGACGCGCGGCTCAAAAACCGGCTCGTCGCCATAGGGTGCGGTCGGGAGAAGTGATGGGTGTGCGGGATGAGCGAAGGGCGTCCTACAAACATGAAAATCCGCACCGCGTGCACTGCCCTCAAAATGGTATGACCCGTGAGTCGGGTCATAGTGCACCTCCCATGCTCGGGGTGTCCATGAATGCTACTTGACGTCGCCATCTCAAGACGTGACGGAAAGAAAGAGATAGAGGGAGTGAGAATCTTACTAAAGAATCTCGGTAGGGCCTCCTACTACCTAGGTGTCATCATCTACGTCCTCGGGAACCTTGGGTTTAATTATATGAAATGACTGAACATGCATTTAGTTCATTTTAAACTTCAAAAATATACTTTAGCCAAGGTCCGTTTCATTTTAGGATGATCTTAATGTCATGAATGCAACATAATGGAAAATGTATGCATGGCACTACCTAATGCACATACATAAAGCATAACATCAAGTATCATCATCGTTGGTGGCATAAAGTGGCAATAGTAACATTCATATGGGACAAAACTTAGTGACATAATCATAATCATGAACTTTTCTTCCTCATGGGCCACCCTAAAAGACAATCGAATCGGGGTGCTCGGCCAACCGGGTGTCACCCGTAACGTGTCATACATCTAGGTTATGAGCTCATACCTTAACTAGTCGTCACTAGTTCTTACTTACCACTTAACGATAAGCGTATCATAAATCCCGACTATCCGAGTGCGGGTTAGGCAAATCTCTTAGGGTGCTCGTAGAACGGTGTCACCTAAGAGTATAAAATGGTACCGATGTCACATGAGTTCTATGGAGGTGCTCGGCCGAACCGGTGTCATCCTAGAACCCATCTTAGTACCTTAATTTTCAAAATCTCTTTAAGTCCCCAAATTTGCCAGAAATTCGGCCAAAACGGTCAATACACCGAAGTTTCCTTCCAAATTTGTCGGAAATTCGCGCCAAAACGGTCATTACAATCAATTTCCTTCCAAATTTGCTTTATGCCACATAAACATATAACCTCATAAATTCCTCATATGAATAACATCATCATCATTAGCATACTTCATGCATCATCATACATCATTCAAACGCTTACCCTCACGGTAGCTTATGCTTTGACCCTTACGGGTCTTAATCTTGAGATATAGTTCTCTAATATCCGTCGCTCATATTTTATGCCCCTAGGGCTCATATTAAACATCATTCTTCATTCTCATGTTCATACTTAAATCTGAATAGCATAGGGCAGAATCTCTAACTTGTTTTTACTGGTTCTAGAACTCACGCTTTAGACCCTTTCTCGGTTCCGTTCGCCTAAGGCGCTATGCATTAAATCTAAATCAATTATGAGACATTCCTATGTTTAAGGACTAATTATTAACCATGTTTATCATGTTGTAAGGGTGCTGGACAGATTCCAGAAAATTAAATGTTCTAAGAGTTCTACATTTGCATTTTTACGGTTTTCTAGCTACTAGTTTCCCCATAGGTGCTAGAATTCAATTCTAACTCAAATGATACCAAGTTTTTCATGTCTAAACAATCTAAATCTGATTATGTTCCCATTAAAACAGTTTGGATTGGTTCCATAAACAAATGGGTCAAAACTATGTTAAATTCTAGCTTTACGGTATTTCTAGTTAGCTAGTTTCTTACCTATCATGCATAGGTTTGCTTCTACATCATCACATGATATTTTCACACATTCCAACACATTAAAACATCATCATACAGCATCACATTCATCACATCAGAACCGAAAAACATCTTGCCTCAATAAGAGAATTAAATTGACATTTCTAGGTACATAAGTTAACTAGTTTCTCTTGGAATCAATTTAGAATTTCTAAAACTCTTTGCAAGACATTTTAAATCATCAAGAGGCTAAGTGAAGCCTTAGGTCACTGACCAAAACATATTCCATCCCCTAAAAGAGATTGGAATCACAACTTATAACGACATAACCTTATAAAGAATTGTCAAACTTTAAGGAAAACTCAAAACATAGGCTATTGGTCCTAGTAGCTAGATGAAAACTCATTGCAAGTCCATCTTCACTACTTGGTCGAAAAACATACATTCAAAGTGTGGTTTGCATTGAACTTTAACTTGGAATGAAATGGGCAAGTCTTTGAGCTCTAGGTTCTTAAGTTACGACATAAACTAAACGTGCTCATGCTCTTCATTTTTAATCTTGCTTTCAAGGTAAAGTGATGACTTGAAATTAAATATGCAAGGCATAATTTAAACGTGTAAACTTGAAAGTAAATATGCTAAGGATAATCTTAAACCTCCTAGCTTGAAAGTAAAGATGCAAGATTCAATTCTTTATTTTAGTGCTCTTGGCCCAACAACAATCGACTTTAAGGCCGAAATAGATAGGCATTCGAGAAATTAATTAGGTGATAATGCAAGTTCAATTCTTTATTTTAGTGCTCTAGGCCCAACAACAATCGACTTTAAGGCCGAAATAGAAAGGCTTTGAGAATTAAGTTAAGTGATGATACAAGTTCCATTTTAATCTTTATGTTCTTAGGTGATGGCTTGAAAGTAAAGATGCATAGCAAGAATGTAAATATGAATGCAAGCATAAAATAAATTATGCAAGTTCATTTTATCTTTCTAGAGCTCTTAACAAGACTTTAAAGGAACTTAAACCTCAACCCAAACTCATCAAACCAAGACAAAGTAAAGTCTAGAGTTCTTAGAACTCAACATACCATATTTAGAAAATCAAACATCTAGCATGAAAAGGAAAAGGTAATGGCCAAACTTCAAGGAAAGAAAAGAAATGTTTGAAACTCTAGAATCCATGATCTTGGTGATATACAAACTCCAACATCATGAGACCTCATCATTGAGTCATTAGAACCATTTTGAAACAACATCAAAGTTAAGGTTCTCAAAAGTTCAAGAAAGGAAAATCTAGAAACACTTTTGCTCAAGAACAAAAATCAAGCTCTAGAGTTTGTTTCAAGTGATGAACATCATCATGAAACTCTCATCATCAAGCTCTCATTCCTTTGTTCTCCAAGGCCCATGGCCGAAAATGAAAAGGTGAAGGGAAGAAAAAGAAGTTCTAAAAAGAATCAAGAGAAACTATGAACTTTAAGCTTAGAACAAGAACTTTAAAGAAAGAACACATGAAAGAAAATCCCTACTTGGTGTGATGAACTTGAAGATGGAAGAAGAAGATGAAGATGATGAAGAACTTGAAGAACTCCAAGAACTTGAAGAACACAAAGACTTTGAGAGAAAAAGAAAGCTTTGAGTGTTTCCTAAACTTAGCAAATGATCTAAAAGTGGTGCAAGCTCCTCAAGGCATTCTATTTATAGAGAAATGAAACAAATGGAGGATGCTCATGGGTGAGGATGGCTTCGGCCATGAGGTGCAGAATGGAGGCTCTCCATGAGTTCCATGAGGTGAGATAATGTGTTCTTGAGGTATGGTGAGGTATGGTTCAAAGCATGGTGAGGTATGGCTCAAGGTATGGCTCAAGCATGGTTCTTTGAGTGAGAAAATAATTAAACATGTGGTCAATGGGGAGTGGGCTGGCCGAAATGCATCAGCCCATGGGGAGGAGAGTTTCTTGCATTTTAATTGTGGTTTAGAGTTGTGTTTAGGTGTATCTTTGATTATGCTTAAGATTAGGAATTTGTAAGAAAGTGTTTAGGTAAGGTAAATGGGTAATTAAGGTGGTCTAGACATAATTAAGGAGTGGTCTTGCACCATTAGAGAGTTAAATCCTCAATTTAGAGTTTAAACAACTCTAGACTCATTTCCTTGATTTAAGGAATTGGAGAGAGAAAACACTATTCATGATTCCAAGACTAGGAATCTTGAGTTCTAAAAAGGGATTTAAGTTTAATCTAAGCAATTTTAGGTTCTAATTAACTTTAATAAATTATTTTGACTCTAGATTAATTAGGGAAATAAATTAATCATCGCTTAGAGCGTAATATTGCTTAGGTTTGCTTAATTACGCTATTAAGCTTAAAAACACTATTCCAGGGGCAAAATCGTAATTTTGCACTAAAACTGCCCGACCACCGACTTGAACAGATACTCTAGACACATGAAATCATGTTTTTAAACCTCTGGGAAAGTTCCGGCTCAAACGGCACCTTTACCCGCCAGAAAACGCTTATAGGGGTATTTTGGTCATTTTGACCAAACTCATGAAACGAAATTTTCGCTCCAAAGCATTCAAAGGCCATTCAATCCCCTTCAAACATTGAGTTGACCTTCGAGGATGACCGAGTTGGTTACCCTCGAGTTCGGTCAGAAATGACCTCAGGGCATTTTGGTCATTTCTGATGTAAAAATCTGGTGTTACATTACTCCTCCTTAAAAGAATTTCGCCTAAATTGCTACCTTAGAAAAGCTCGATACTTGTCTTGCATTTCGACTCTAGCTCCCATGTAAACTCTTTCGGATTTGTCGCGCCCCCATGCTACCTTTACCAATGGAATGCATTTGTTCCTCACCGCTTGACTCGCGTCCACGATTCTCGTAGGGGAAGATTGAAAGTTAGGTCGCCCTTAACTGAACATGCTCGCTCTAAAACGTGGCTAGGGTCGGACTCATACTTCCTTAGCCGAGAGACGTGAAAGACGCTATGAAGATTAGAAAGATTAGGGGTAAGGCTATTTTGTAGGCAACTGCTCCTATCCTTTGAAGAATTTGGAAGGGACCAAGGAATCTGGGGCTCAACTTTTTGACTTTCATGGCTCTTCCTATGCCTGTAGTGGGGTAATCCTAAGGAACACATGTTCTCCTCCTCAACTCCAAGGGCTTGGCGCCGCTTGTCCGCATAGCTCTTTGTCTACTTTGAGCAAGGAGCATCCTATCCCTGATCCTCTTGATTTGTTCCGCTGTTTCCTCACTACATCGGGTCCTAAGACACTTTGCTCCCCAGCTCGTACTCAACACAAAGGTGATTGGCACTTCCTTCCATACAATGCCTCAGACGGTGCCATATCGATGCTTGCGTGATAACTATTGTTATACGCAAACTCGATCAAAGGCAAGTACCTATCCCAACTTCCCCTTTGGTCTAACACACGTGCTCTTAGCATATCCTCTAGGGTTTGATCGCCCTTTCAGATTGTCCGTCTGCTTGTGGGTGGTAAGCAAAGGCTCAAGCATAGCTTTGAACCAAACGCCTTTGAAGGTTCCCAAAAACGCGACGAAACCGCGGATCTCTATCCGAGATTATCGCCGACGGTACTCCATGCAATCTTACGATCTCTGGATGTATAATCGAGCCAATTTATCTAAAGAGTACGCCACTCTAATAGGTAGAAAGTGTGCCGACTTGGTTAGTCGATCCACTATCACCCATATAGCATCATGGCCAGCTTATGCCTTAGGCAATCCCGTCACGAATCCATAGATATGCATTCCCACTTCCATTCGGGATTGACAGGTTGCAACAAACCTCAAGGTTTTTGGTGCTCGATTTTCACTTTCTCGACATACCAAGCACTTACTAACCCAGCGACTACATCCTTTTTCATTCCGCCACCAAAACATCTTCTTCAAATCTTGGTACATCTTGGTAACACCGGATGAATGGTGAAATAGCTTTGTGAGCCTCCTCCAAGATCTTCTCTGAGGTCACCATCTTGGGGTACGCAGATCCTTCCCTCAAATCTCCATATCCAATCCTCACCTCTTTCAAACCTTTTAACTTTCCCGCCTTAACAAAGATCTATGATCTCTTCAACTCCTCATTCTCTCAAGCAGCTAACATGATTCTCTCGCTTAAATCCACTTGTCACACTAAGATAGCACATTTTTATTCCTTTATCTGGTCGACATCCCTAGATTCATATCCCTAAACTTCTCTATCAACTCAACTTCTTTGATCATCATGTGGATGTGTAACGACTTTCGCTCAAGGCATCGGGCGACTACATTAGCCTTGCCGGGTGGTAACTTAAACCGAAATCGTAGTCCTTGAGGAATTCCATCCACCTTCTTTGCCTCATATTTAACTCCTTTGATCAAAGAGGTACTTGAGACTCTTATGATCGGAGAAAACTTCAAACCTTACACCATACAAATGGTGTCTCCACATCTTTAAGGCAAACACTACGGCAGCCTAACTCTAGGTCATGGGTGGGGTAGTTAGCCTCGTGAGGCTTGAGTTGTCGGGATGCATAGGCTACCACTTGCCTATTTTGCATCAACACACACCCTAGTCCTTTGTTCAAGCATCACAATATACCTCAAGGGTACATTGGGGCTAGGTAAGACTAAGACTGGGTCGTGGGTTAACCTTTCCTTAAGCTCTTGGAAACTCTTCTCACATTCGGGCTCCACTCAAACGGCATTCTTCCTAGTGAGCTTGGTCAAGGGTAGGGCTAATCGGGAAAATCCTTTGATAAACCTACGGTAGTAGCCTGCTAAACCCAAAAAGCTCCAGATTGCTACGGTGGTTGGTCTATCCCAATTCATTACGGCTTCTACCTTACTAGGATCAACGGCTATACCTCCTTTGACACAACGTGTCTCTAAAACTTGACCTCCTCCAACCAAAATTCACACTTAGAGAGTTTTGCATATAGCTTTTTCTCCTTCAAAATCTCCAAAACTATCCTTAAATGACGCCATGCTCCTCGTGGGTCTTCGAATAGATGAGTATATCATCTATAAAAACGACTACTTAATTGATCTAAATAGGGTCTAAAGATCCTATTCATGTAATCCATAAACACCGCAGAGCATTTGTCAACCCAAAGACATCACCGCTAACTCAAAGTGTCCATACCGAAGTTCTAAAGGCGGTCTTTGGTATATCTTGATCTCTCACTCTAATTTGGTGGTATCCTGACCTTAGGTCGATCTTGGAAAACACTACCGCTTCCTCTCAATTGGTCCATGAGATCATCAATCCTAGGCAAAGGGTATTTGTTTTTCACTGTCACACGATTTAATTGCCTATAATCTATGCACAACCTCATACTCCCGCCCTTCTTTTTCACAAACAAGACCGGGCTCCCATGGTGAAGCACTAGGTCTTATGAAGCTTTTCTCTAAAAGTTCCTCAAGTTGGGTTTTAAGCTCGGCTAGTTCTAGGGTGACATTCTATAGGGGGCAATGGAGATTGGTCCCGCCCAGAACCAACTCAATGGAGAACTCCACTTCTCGCTCGGGAGGGAACTCTGCATATCTTCCTGAAACACCTCGATAGTTTCTCACTATAGGTATATTCTCTAAATTCTTCAAAGTGTACCTCGCTAGCGGCTAGGAGAACATATCCCTTAGTCTTTTTCCCACTACAAAGGACCTCTACGGCATTGAGATAGAGTTTCAAAGGTTGACTTATTTCACTAGGGGAGAAGGAAAGACGACTGCTTTGGTGTCACAGTCTAACAATACACGGTTGGCGTGAAGCCAATCCATGCCAAGAACTATTCCTATACCTTTCATGGGTAAACAAATTAAATCCACAACATATGATCTATTTTCTGTGGTGAGGTGACAATTTAGGCAACAATAACAAGTATTCACAGGATGATTTGTGGGGTAGAGACAATAAGATCAAAAGGAAGTTTGGAAGTTTTCAAATTTAGAGCCTCGACACTAGCATATGAAATAAAAGAATGTGTTGCACCGTAGTCATATAGCACGCTTAAGGTTCTACCATCTATTTCGCACTTACCTTCTATGAGACCGCTGGATGTGTCCGCTTCGCCTACATTGAGGGTGAAGACCCTCCCTTGGTGTTGCGGCCGAATTCTCGCTTGTCAGCCTCCCATTAGTGCGCTTGTCGGGCGTAGTGGCTGTGCTTTCCGCATCTGGCAGATATTCTCGCCTCGCCAGGCGTGACGGTTGCCATGATCCTTCCCGCACTTGGGACATAGCACTACCGGGATAGCTTGGGCGGGGTTCCTTGAGGCGCCCTGTTCCTAGTCCCACTTGACCCTCCTTGGTTGTTTCGGGGCCGCCCGACCCTCCTTGCTCGGCTGTTGTTGTGGTTGTTGCGTTGTTGTTGTTGTTCGAATTGTGGTCGGTATGATTGCTTGGGTTGTTGGTGGAAGGGGTTCTTTGTTGTTGTTGATGTGGCTTGAATTGGTTGGTGTGGTAGGGGTTGTAATGGTTTCGGGATTGGTTTGGATATTGGGGCTTGAATTTTGGGGCTTGAGGTGCTAGCCCTTGTTCCGCGTCGCCTTTGCAAAGATTGATTTTCTTCTCGTCCCTCTTCCATGATCCGGCACTTGTTGACTAGGTTGGAAAGTCCCTAATCTCCATGTGCGCCACAAAGATAGTTGAGCTCGCTGCTAGTCCGCCTCATACTTGACGCACTTCCACACCTCGCCTGGTTTCCTTGAAACACCCTAGAGAACTTAATCACCCTCGAATTTCGGGCCAGTAATCGGGCGACGAGACCCTCCTTGAGTCGGGCTTGCATGAACTCAATATCTTCGCTCCTCACGGACTCGGAAGTACTTCTCATAGAAGTAGGTCTTGAATAGCTCCCACTGACAAGCAGCATCGTAAGCTTCTAGCGCCTTCGTGCCACCACCACCGTAACTCAAGATCCGACTCCATCATATAAGCAAAAGGTGACCTTTGCTCCTCCGAGCAAGCCACCACGGAGTAGATCTTCCATGTTTTTGATCCACTCATCGCCTTTGTCGGGTCCATGGCTCTCTGGAAGGTTGGTGGGTTCGCTTTGCGAAACTCACCAAACCTCGCTTGCTCGACCATTTCAAAGCAGAGGGAGCACGTCCGTGTCCCCTTGTTGGTTCATCCTTCGAACATCTGCTCCATGGCTCTAGCCATGTCACGAACAAAGAAGCAGCAGGGCATCGCTTTGGTCTCCCTCGGTCGGGTCCTAGGTTGTCTCCTTGGTGCCATTGGTCCCTAAACACATGAGACAATAAACACCGAGGTGATCGTGCTCAATATTCCATGTAAAATGAGCTACTTACCATGGCACACGCAGGTAGACAAGGGTCATGAACTTCTACCCTATAGCTTATCTATAGTTAAGCTGTACGCATGACATAGCTATCGCATTTCACGCTTTAGAAAGCATAGTCACCCAATCCTCGTGCTCCATGAGAATCGAATCGCCTCGATATTATAATGTAACATCCTAATTTTTAACCCAACACTCTAGAACATATTTAGGTTAATCATTAGTCTGTTACTTCATAGTTCTCATTTAGCTTTGAATTACTTAGCGGAAAATACGGGTAATTTTTTTTTTTTGAAATAAAAGTGAGAGCCGCTGATGCGATAAGCGGTAAACCATGCAAAGTAAAACAATCGCCTCACAATCATCATAACATAAGGCACATCATGAACATCACTGAATATAATCTCATATATATATAACTTGCCCACTTATAAGTGTGGGACTTAATTCAAGACAAGGGAAATACAACCTAAAACATAAACATAATCTACTCCCTACCCGAGTGCATCTAATAGGATAACCTCTAAACAAAAGAAGGTTTATCCCCATCTAAGTGGTGTGTGTGCTCTAACCGGTACTCCATCTGACGATCGCCACCTTCATCAAGGCCCATCTCGCGAACGAGGCGTATATCCGAAATCAAGCGAGCTCCTGACGTGAAGAGGCGGAATGGGGATCGAGGGTGACCCCACGGTATGGTCGCATCTCCGGCCGTCGCAGAAGCCGTGGCCGAAGTCACGGTATCCTCACCGCCTCCCTTATCCGTGGTGGAGAGGGGGCACAGTCCTCGCTATACGGATGGGTAGGCGGGTCCTCGGATGGGTCGGTCTCCGTGAAATAGGTCCGGGCACATAGTCGGGATAATCTCGCATGGCTAAGGCGGCGGTGCTCACGGAGTACTTCTTCGCCATGCGCACGCCAAGACGCCAAAACCCGCCGCCGCCGCCATAGGGTGCAGCCGGGGAGAAGTGATGGGTGTGCACGGGATGAGCGAAGGGGCGCCCTACAATCATGAAAATCCGCACCGCACCGCCTCAAATGGTATGACCCGTGAGTCGGGTCATAGTGCACCTCCCATGCTCGGGTGTCCATGAATGCTACGAACGCCGCCATCTCAAGACGTGACGGAAAGAAAGAGATAGAGGGAGTGAGAATCTTACTAAAGAATCTCAAGAGGGCCTCCTACTACCTAGGTGTCATCATCTACGCCCTCAGAACCTTGGGTTTAATTATATGAAATGACTGAACATGCATTTAGTGTATTTTAAACTTCAAAAATATACTTTAGCCAAGGTCCGCTCATTTTAGGATGATCTTAATGTCATGAATGCAACATAATGCAAAATGTATGCATGGCACTACCTAATGCACATACATAAAGCATAACATCAAGTATCATCATCATTGGTGGCATAAAGTGGCAATAGTAACATTCATATGGGACAAAACTTAGTGACATAATCATAATCATGAACTTTTCTTCCTCATGGGCCACCCTAAAAGACAATCGAATCGGGGTGCTCTACTAACCTGTCACCCGTAACGTGTCATACATCTAGGTTATGAGCTCATACCTTAACTAGTCGCCACTAGTTCTTACTTACCACTTAACGATAAGCGATCATAAATCCCGACTATCCGAGTACGGGTTAGGGCAAATCTCTTAGGGGTGCTCGGCCGAACCTGTCACCTAAGAGTATAAAATGGTTCCGATGTCACATGAGTTCTATGGAGGTGCTCGGCCGAACCGGTGTCATCCTAGAACCCATCTTAGTACCTTAATTTTCAAAATCTCTTTAAGTCCCCAAATTTGCCGTAAATTCGCGCCAAAACGGTCATTACACCGAAGCTTCCTTCCAAATTTGTCGGAAATTGGCGCCAAAACGGTCATTACAATCAATTTCCTTCCAAATTTGCTTTATGCCACATAAACATATAACCTCATAAATTCCTCATATGAATAACATCATCATCATTAGCATACTTCATGCATCATCATACATCATTCAAACGCTACCCTCACGGTAGTTTATGCTTTGACCCTTACGGGTCTTAATCTTGAGATATAGCTCTCTAATATCCGTCGCTCATATTTTATGCCCCTAAGGCTCATATTAAACATCATTCTTCATTCTCATGTTCATACTTAAATCTGAATAGCATAGGACAGAATCTCTAACTTGTTTCTACTGGTTCTAGAACTTACGCTTTAGACCCTTTCTGTTCCGCCTTCACTGAGGCGCTATACATTAAATCTAAATCAATTATGAGACATTCCTATGCTTAAGGACTAATTATTAATCATGTTTATCATGTTGTAAGGGTGCTGGACAGATTCCAGAAAATTAAATGTTCTAAGAGTTCTACATTTGCATTTTTACGGTTTTCTAGCTACTAGTTTCCCCATAGGTGCTAGAATTCGATTCTAACTCAAATGATACCAAGTTTTTCATGTCTAAACAATCTAAATCTGATTATGTTCCCATTAAAACAGTTTGGATTGGTTCCATAAACAAATGGGTCAAAACTATGTTAAATTCTAGCTTTACGGTATTTCTAGTTAGCTAGTTTCTTACCTATCATGCATAGGTTTGCTTCTACATCATCACATGATATTTTCACACATTCCAACACATTAAAACATCATCATACAGCATCACATTCATCACATCAGAACCGAAACATCTTGCCTCAATAAGAGAATTAAATTGACATTTCTAGGTACATAAGTTAACTAGTTTCTCTTGGAATCAATTTAGAATTTCTAAAACTCTTTGCAAAACATTTTAATTCATCAAGAGGCTAAGTGAAGCCTTAGGTCACTGACCAAAACATATTCCATCCCCTAAAAGAGATTGGAATCACAACTTATAACGACATAACCTTATAAAGAATTGTCAAACTTTAAGGAAAACTCAAAACATAGGCTATTGGTCCTAGTAGCTAGATGAAAACTCATTGCAAGTCCATCTTCACTACTTGGTCGAAAAACATACATTCAAAGTGTGGTTTGCATTAAACTTTAACTTGGAATGAAATGGGCAAGTCTTTGAGCTCTAGGTTCTTAAGTTACGACATAAACTAAACGTGCTCATGCTCTTCATTTTTAATCTTGCTTTCAAGGTAAAGTGATGACTTGAAATTAAATATGCAAGGCATAATTTAAACGTAAACTTGAAAGTAAATATGCTAAGCATAATCTTAAACGCAAGCTTGAAAGTAAAGATGCAAGATTCAATTCTTTATTTTAGTGCTCTTGGCCCAACAACAATCGACTTTAAGGCCGAAATAGATAGGCATTCGAGAAATTAATTAGGTGATAATGCAAGTTCAATTCTTTATTTTAGTGCTCTAGGCCCAACAACAATCGACTTTAAGGCCGAAATAGAAAGGCTTTGAGAATTAAGTTAAGTGATGATACAAGTTCCATTTTAATCTTTATGTTCTTAGGTGATGGCTTGAAAGTAAAGATGCATAGCAAGAATGTAAATATGAATGCAAGCATAAAATAAATTATGCAAGTTCATTTTATCTTTCTAGAGCTCTTAACAAGACTTTAAAGGAACTTAAACCTCAACCCAAACTCACCAAACCAAGACAAGGTAAAAGTCTAGAGTTCTTAGAACTCAACATAACATATTTAAAAATCAAACATCTAGCATGAAAAGGAAAAGGTAATGGCCGAAACTTCAAGGAAAGAAAAGAAATGTTTGAAACTCTAGAATCCATGATCTTGGTGATATACAAACTCCAACATCATGAGACCTCATCATTGAGTCATTAGAACCATTTTGAAACAACATCAAAGTTAAGGTTCTCAAAAGTTCAAGAAAGGAAAATCTAGAAACACTTTTGCTCAAGAACAAAAATCAAGCTCTAGAGTTTGTTTCAAGTGATGAACATCATCATGAAACTCTCATCATCAAGCTCTCATTCCTTTGTTCTCCAAGGCCCATGGCCGAAAAATGAAAAGGTAAAGGGAAGAAAAGAAGTTCTAAAAAGAATCAAGAGAAACTATGAACTTTAAGCTTAGAACAAGAACTTTAAAGAAAGAACACATGAAAGAAAATCCCTACTTGGTGTGATGAACTTGAAGATGGAAGAAGAAGATGAAGATGATGAAGAACTTGAAGAACTCCAAGAACTTGAAGAACACAAAGACTTTGAGAGAAAAAGAAAAGCTTTGAGTGTTTCCTAAACTTAGCAAATGATCTAAAAGTGGTGCAAGCTCCTCAAGGCATTCTATTTATAGAGAAATGAAACAAATGGAGGATGCTCATGGGTGAGGATGGCTTCGGCCATGAGGTGCAGAATGGAGGCTCTCCATGAGTTCCATGAGGTGAGATAATGTGTTCTTGAGGTATGGTGAGGTATGGTTCAAAGCATGGTGAGGTATGGCTCAAGGTATGGCTCAAGCATGGTTCTTTGAGTGAGAAAATAATTAAACATGTGGTCAATGGGGAGTGGGCTGGCCGAATGCATCAGCCCATGGGGAGGATTAGTTTGCATTTTAATTGTGGTTTAGAGTTGTGTTTAGGTGTATCTTTGATTATGCTTAAGATTAGGAATTTGTAAGAAAGTGTTTAGGTAAGGTAAATGGGTAATTAAGGTGGTCTAGACATAATTAAGGAGTGGTCTTGCACCATTAGAGAGTTAAATCCTCAATTTAGAGTTTAAACAACTCTAGACTCATTTCCTTGATTTAAGGAATTGGAGAGAGAAAACACTATTCATGATTCCAAGACTAGGAATCTTGAGTTCTAAAAAGGATTTAAGTTTAATCTAAGCAATTTTAGGTTCTAATTAACTTTAATAAATTATTTTGACTCTAGATTAATTAGGGAAATAAATTAATCTTCGCTTAGAGCCTAATATTGCTTAGGTTTGCTTAATTACGCTATTAAGCTTAAAAAGAGTATTCCAGGGGCCAAATCGTAATTTGGCACTAAACCTGCCGGGGAGCACCCGGACTTGAACAGATACCAGTAGACAGATGAAATCATGTTTTTAAACCTCTGGGAAAGTTCCGGCTCAAACGGCACCTTTACCCGCCAGAAAAACGCTTATAGGTATTTTGGTCATTTTGACTCAAACTCATGAAACGAAATTTTCGCTCCAAAGCATTCAAAGGCCATTCAATCCCTTCAAACATTGAGTTGACCTTCGAGGATGACCGAGTTGGTTACCCTCGAAGTTCGGGTCAGAAATGACCTCAGGGCATTTTGGTCATTTCTGACAGTAAAAATCTGGTGTTACACTCCCATCAAGCGACTATCCCTCGTGGCAAGTAACCAGGAATCGAGCAAGCTCCTCCGCCGTGGATACACGGGACGGGGCTCCGAAGTGACCTCCCACGGCGTGGCCTCATCTCCTGGTCGTCGTTGCAAGCCTCGCCGAGTCACTAAGGCTCACTACCTCCCCAAGGTCCATGGGTATGGTGGAGGAAGATCCTCGGAGGGTGCTCTGGTTTAATCTCGGAAGGATCCATCTCCGAAAAGACGACGGGCAATCCCGGCACATATCGAGTAGTCTCGGCGGCGACGTGGATGATGAAGTGCAGCAGCGAAGCCTCTCCTCTAGGGACGCGGCGCTCGAACACCAGGTCATCGCCAAAAGGTGAGACGGGGGAGAAACGATGGGAATGTACAGGGGGAGTGAAGGGTCGACCCATGAACATGAATACTCTAACCGTGCATCGATCCACAAAATGGAATGACCCGTGGTCCGGGTCATGGTGCACCTCCCATGCTCCGCGTGTCCACGAACACCACTTAACGTCGCCATCTGAAGACGTGACGGAAAGAAAGAGGTAGAGGGAGTGAGAATCTTGCTAAAGAATCTCAGTAGGGCTTCCTACTACCTAGGTGTCATCATCTACGTCCTCAGGAACATTGGGTTTGTTTATACAAAATGACTGAGCATGTATTAAGTTCATTTTAAACTTTAAAATATATTTTAGCCAAGGTCCATTCATTTTAGGATGATCTTAATGTCATGGATGCAACATAATAGAAAATGTATGCATGGCACTACCTAATGCACATACATAAAACATAACATCAAGCATCATCATTCTTGGTGGCATAAAGTGGCAATAGTAACATTCATATGGGACAAAACTTAGTGACATAATCATAATCATGAAACTTCTCTTCCTCATGGGCCACCCTAAAAGACAATCGAATCTGGGTGCTCGGCCAACCGGTGTCACCTAACGCGGTCATACATCTAGGTTATGAGCTCATACCTTAACTAGTCGTCACTAGTTCTTACTTACCACTTAACGATAAGCATATCATAAATCATAAATCCCGACTATCCTGAAAGTACGGGTTAGGGGGCAACACTCTTAGGGGTGCTCGGGCGAACCGGTGCCACCTAAGAATGTAAATTGGCACCGATGTCACATGAGTTCTATGGAGGTGCTCGCCGAACCGTGTCATCCTAGAACCCATCTTAGTACCTTAATTTTCAAAATCTCTTTAAGTCCCCAAATTTGCCGGAAATTCAAGCACAACGGTCATTACACCGGATTTCCTTCCAAATTTGCTTTATGCCACATCAACATATAACCTCATGAATTCCTCATATGAATAATCATCATCATCATTTGCATACTACATGCATCATCATAAAACATTCAAACGCTCACATTCAAACGCTCACCCTTACGGTAGCTTATGCTTTGACCCTTACGGGTCTTAATCTTGAGATATAATTCTCTAACATCCGACGCCATATTTTTATGCACCTAAGGGCTCATAATTAATCATCATTCCTAATCCTCATGTTCATACTTAAATCTGAAAAGCATAGGGCAGAATCTCTAACTTGTATTTACGGGGTTCTAGAACTTCGCTTCTAGACCCTTTCTGTGCTCCGATTCAGTTTTTACTTGAAAGCGCTATATATTAAATCTAAATCAATTATGAGGCATTCCTATGCTTAAGGATTAATTATTAATCATGTTTATCATGTTGTAAGGGTGCTGGACAGAATCTAGAAAATTAAATGTTCTAAGAGTTCTACATTTGCATTTTTATGGTTTTCTAGTTACTAGTTTCCCCGTAGGTGCTAGAATTCAATTCTAATCCAAATGTTACCAAGTTTTTCATGTCTAAACAATCTAAATCTGATTATGTTCCCATTAAAACAGTTTGGATAAGTTCGAAAACGAACTGGGTCAAAACTATGTTAAATTCTAGCTTTACGGTATTTCTAGTTAGCTAGTTTCTTACCTATCATGCATAGGATCGCTTCTACATCATCATATGATATTTTCACACATTCCAACACATCAAGACATCATCATACAACATCACACTCATCATATCAGAACCGAAAACATTTAACTTAAATGAGAGAGTTAAATTGACATTTCTAGGTTCATAAGTTAACTAGTTTCTCTCGAATCGATCTAGAACTTCTAAAACTCTTTGCAAAACACTTTAATTCATCAAAAGGCTAAGAGAAGCCTTAGGTCACTGACCAAAACATATTCCATCCCCTAAAGATAATAAAATCACATCTTGTGATGACATAACCTTATAAAGATTTGTAAAGCTTTGAGGGGAACTTAAACATAGACTTTTGGTCCTAGTAGCTAGATGAAAACTCATTGCGAGACCATCATCACTACTTTGGCTGAAAATATGCATTCAAAGAATGGTTTCATATTAAACTTTAACTTGGAATGAAATGGGCAAGTCTTTGAGCTCTAGGTTCTTAAGTTTTGACATAAACTAAACGTGCTCATGCTTTTCATTTTTAATCTTGCTTACAAAGTAATGTGATGACTTAAATTTAAATATGCAAGGCATAAACTTAAACGTGCAAGCTTGAAAGTAAATATGCGAGGCATAAACTTAAACGTGCAAGCTTGAAAGTAAATATGCGAGGCATAAACTTAAACGTGCAAGCTTGAAGGTAAATATACATGGTTCAATTCTTTATTTTAGTGCTCTTGGCCCAACAACAATCGACTTTAAGGCCGAAATAGATAGGCATTCGAGAAATTAATTAGGTGGTAATGCAAGTTCAATTCTTTATTTTAGTGCTCTAGGCTCAACAACAATCGACTTTAAGGCCGAAATAGAAAGGCTTCGAGAATTAAATCAAGTGATGAGACAAGTTCCATTTTAATCTTTATGTTCTTAGGTGATAGCTAGAAAGTAAAGATGCATAGCAAGAACGTAAATACGAATGCAAGCATAAAATAAATTATGCAAGTTCATTTTATCTTTCTAGAGCTCTTAACAAGACTTTAAAGGAATTTAAACCATAACCCAAACTCATCCAAACAAGGTAAAGTCAAGCTTAGAGTTCTTTAAAACTTAACATAATATTTTTAGGAAATCAATCCATGAAGCTTAGAAAAATTTAAGGAAATGGCCGAAATCTTCAAGAAGAAAAAGGAACATTTTAAAACTCTAAAGTTCATGATCTTGATGATATATTAACACCAACATCATGAGTCCTCATCATTGAGTTCATAGAGCCATATTAAAACATCATTAAAGCTAAAGTTCTCAAGAGTTCAAGAAAGGAAAAACTAAAAACATTTTTGCTCAAGAACAAAGATCAAGCTCTAGAGTTGTTTCAAGTGATGAACATCATCATGAAACTCTCATCATCAAGCTCTCATGTCTTTGTTCTCCAAGGCCTATGGCCGAAAATGTAAAGGAAAAAGGAGTGGAAATGAAGTTCTAAAAAGAGACAAGAGAAACTATGAACATCAAGCTTGAAACAAGAACTTTAAAGAAAAGAATACATGAAAGAAAATCCCTACTTGGTGTGATGAACTTGAAGATGGAAGAAGAAGATGAAGAACTTTGAAGAACTTTGAAGAGCTTGAAGAACTTGAAGAACACTAGAACTTTGAGAGAAAAGAAAAGCTTTGAGTGTTTCCTAAACTTAGCAAATGATCTACAAGTGGTGCAAGCTCCTCAAGGCATTCTATTTATAGAGAAATGAAACAAATGGAGGGAGCTCATGGGGGAGGATGGCTTCGGCCATGAGGTGCAGATTGGAGGCATTCCATGAGTTCCATGAGGTGAGATAATGTGTTCTTGAGGTATGGTGAGGTATGGCTTAAGGTATGGTGAGGTATGGTTCAAGGTATGGCTTCAAGCATGGTTCTTTGAGTGAGAAAACAATTTAATATGTGGTCAAAGGGGATGAGGTCTGGCCGAAATGCATCAGCCCATGGGGGGGATTAGTTTGCATTTTAATTGTGGTTTAGAGTTGTGTTTAGGTGTATCTTTGATTATGCCTAAGATTAGGAATTTGTAAGAAAGTGTTTAGGTAAGGTAAATGGGTAATTAAGGTGGTCTAGACATAATTAAGGAGTGGGCTTGCACCATTAGTGAGTTAAATCCTCAATTTAGAGTCTAAACAACTCTAGACACATTTCCTTGATTTAAGGAATTGGAGAGAGAAAACACTATTCAAGATTCCAAGACTAGGAGTCTTGAGTTCTAAAAAGGGATTTAAGTTTAATCTAAGCAATTTTAGGTTCTAATTAACTTTAATAAATTATTTTGACTCTAGATTAATTAGGGAAATAAATTAATCTTCATTTAGAGCCTAATATTGCTTAGGTTTGCTTAATTACGTCATTAAGCTCAAAAGCACTATTCTAGGGGCAAAATCGTAATTTTGCACTAAAACTGCCCGGGACCACCGGGACTTGAACAGAGACCTCTAGACATATGAAAACATGTTTTTAAACCTCTGGGGAAAGTTCCGGGCTCAAACGACACCTTTACCCGCGT
This sequence comes from Dalbergia cochinchinensis, assembly GCA_031216125.1. Taxonomy (NCBI): domain Eukaryota; kingdom Viridiplantae; phylum Streptophyta; class Magnoliopsida; order Fabales; family Fabaceae; genus Dalbergia; species Dalbergia cochinchinensis. The sequence continues at coordinate 20,438 of JAVHNM010000179.1, forward strand.
AAAAATGCTATAGGGGTATTTTGGTTATTTTGACCAAAGGAAATGAAAATTTTCGCTCAAAGCATTCAAGGGCCATTTAATCCCCTTCAAACATTGAGTTGACCTTCGAGGACGACTGAGTTGGTTACCCTCGAAGTTCGGTCAGAAATGATCTTAGGGGCATTTTGGACATTTCCGTCGGACAGAGAAACCGGTGTTACTCCTCATCGCGGACCTCTCTGGAAAGGAGGGATGTACCCGATCCACTGGGCGATCTTGGCCGGGGTGGCAATACGCTACATCGGTCGGACGTGAGCTCCACGGCGGGGAGTCATCCTCACCCATCCTCCACATACTGGCTGAGCGACGGAAGCCTCGCCATCTCCCCAACGTCCATCGAAGACGGTGGGGAGGATCCTCGAGGGTACCTGAGTGGCAGAATCCTCCGGAGGGGCCGTCTCGGAGAATGATGAGGGCGAAGCTGGGGTACATACTCGTGGGTAGTCCGGATGGCGAGGTCGCTTGGTGGGGTGCAGCGGATCCGCTCCTCTCGAGGACGTGCGCGCTCGAACACGAAGTCGTCACCGTAGGGTGAGACAGGAGAGAATCGGTGGCTATGTACGGGGTGACTGAAGGGCCATCCAACGAACATGAACACTCGAACGACGCAGCGGCCCACAAAATGATATGACCCGTGGTCCGGATCATGATGTACTTCCCAAGTTGGGGTGTCTACAAAAACCATGAACGTCGCCATCTAAAGACGTGATGGAAAGAAAGAGGTAGACAGAGTGAGAATCTTGCTAAAGAATCTCAGTAGGGCCTCTTACTACCTAGGTGTCATCATCTACGTCCTCAGGAACCTTGGATTTAGTTATACAAAATAAGTGAGCATGCATTAAGTCCATTTTTAGGTTCTAAAACATAATTTAGCCAAGGTCCGTTCGTTTTAGCATGATTCTTAATGTCATGGATGCAAGCATATTTAAGGATATATGCATGGCTTTACTTAATGCAAGAATAATCAGCATATACTTAAGAACATCATAATAGTAGTGGCATAAAGTGGCAAATAAATTCTCTTTGTGACATAATCATCATAACTTCCTCATAGGCCACCCTAAAAGACAAGCACTCTGGGGGTGCTCGACCAAATCGGTGTCACCTTAATGTATCACATCTCTAGGTTATGAGCTCATACCTTAACTAGTCGTCACTAGTTCTTACTTATCAATCTCGATAAGCGTAACATAATCATAAACATAATCCCGACTTATCCAAAGACGGGCTGCGGGCATTTCTTGGGGTGCTCGCCAAACCGTGTCACCCAGTGATTAAATCTTGGTACCGATGTCACATGAGTTCTCTCCGGAGGTGCTGAAACCCAAACCGGTGTCATCCGAGAACCCATCTTAGTACCTCATAAAATTTCATAGTTTTTCAAAAACTTTCTGAGTCCCGAATTTGTCAAAAATTCGGCAGCATAACTGTGGCATGCCGAATTTCTTCCAAATTCTTCTTTATGCCACATAAGTCAATCAAACATGCATCCTTCATCATACTTTCATGCAATCACATAATCATCCTCATACTTTCACAAGCAACATTAAAAGTTCGTTATGCACTAGATCCTACGATATCTTATGCTCTGACCCTTACGGGCCTTAAACTTGTGATGTAGTTAACCTATCATCTTCTATCAAACTTTTGTGCACCTAAGGGTTCTCTCTTATCAAACCTTATCATTTATTTATGCTATCTAATAAATCTAAACATTACCATTCCTTAGGGGCAGCATTATAAACTTATGATTACGGGGTTCTAGAACTTGCGTTTTAGACTCTTTCTTGGTTCTGTCTTCGCCTAAGGCGCTATTAGTTAAACCTAAACCAATTATGAGTCATTCCTATAACAAAGAGCTAATTTTAAACCATGTTATCTACATTATAAGGTTTCTGGATAGATTTCTAAAAATTAAATGTTCTAAGAGTTCTAGAATTGCGGTTTTACGGTTTTCTAGTTACTAGTTTCTCTATAGGTGCCAAAATTCATTCCTACTTCAAATGAAACCAAATTTTTCATAATTAATCAATCCTAATCTGATTATATCCCCATTAAAACAGTTTGGGCAGTGTCCATAATTAAATGGGATAAAACTATGCTAAATCTTGACTTTATGGTTTTCCTAGCAAGCTAGTTTCTTTCTTAACTTGCATAGAATTGTTCCTACTTCGTCATACATAATTTTTCACTCATCCAAACACATCAAACATCATCACATGGCAGCAAACACATCATGGAAGAACCAAAACATTAAATCTCAAAAAGATACATAACTTGATATTTTTAAAATACATAAGTTACTAGTTTCTCTTGGAATCATTTTCACGACTTCTAAAACTCTTTTAAAAACCATTCTATCATGTCAAAGAGACTAAAACATCCTTAGGTTGGTGACTACTTAATCCCTCCTTAAAAGAGTGTAGAATTCGTAGAACCTTGTTGGTCTTAAACTTAAACAAAAACAAATTCATGAGCTTTAAAAGGATTCCTTAAAACTTGACTTATTGGTCCTTGAAGCTAGATGAAACTCATTCCAAGTTCATCATCATATCATGGCCGAAATCATGCATTCAAAGAATGCTCCCTCGATTAAACTTTAACTTGAGATAAAATGGGCAAGTCTTTGAGCTCTAAGGTCTTTTAAGTGATGACATGATTTAAACATGCTATGCATTTCATTTTTATTCTTCATTTACAAAATAAAGTGAGAACTTTAAAGTAAACATGCTAGACTTGAATATAAAAATGCAAGGCTTAAAATAAATGTGCAAGACTTGGAATATAAATATGTAAAGCTTGGAATATAAATATGCAAGTTCAATTCTTTATTTTAGTGCTCTAGGCCCAACAACAATCGACTTTAAGGCCAAATAGAGAAGGCTTTGAGATTTTAGTTAGGTGATAGTGCAAACCTCATTTTTAAATCTTTACGTTCTTTAGTGATGAAAGGTAAATATGCTAAACAAGAATATAAATAATGAGATGCACTCCATTCTTTAGCTCTTTAACTTTAGGTGATGGCTTGTAAATTAAATATGAATGCAAAGCTCAAAATAAATATGTAATGCATAAGCTCAAATTTAAATATGAATGCTAGTTCATTTTATTTCTTATTAGAGCTCATACAAGACTTTAAAGGAACTTAAACCTCAACCCAAACTCATCATGACAAGATAAAGAAAAACAAGAGTGAACCTCAAGGGTTCTTTAAACACAAAGCTTCTTTTCTTGAAATGTAAACATAGATAGCATTCTTATTGAAACTCAAGCTCTAGAGGCCTCATTGTGATGAACACATAGTCATCATCTAGAAGCTCTCATCATCAGGCCATTGTGAGTTCCCTTGGCCAACATGGCCGAAACCACAAGGAAAGAAAAGGAAGAAGAACCGAAAGTGTTGGAGAAGAAAAGAAACATTTGGAACTCTAAAGATCATGATCTTGATGATGCATTAACACCAACATCATGAGCTCTCATCATTGAGTTCATGTTAACCATTTTAAGATATCATCAAAGTGAAAGGTTTCAAAGATTTAAGAAGAAAACTAAAAACACCTTTAACTCAAGATCAAAGATCAAGCTTTAGAGATTGTTCAAGTGAGGAACATCATCATGAAACTCTCATCATCAAGCTCTCATTTCTCTGATTCACAAGCTTCATGGGCGAAAAACAAAGATTAGTGGAAGAAGAAAAGAAGTTCTAAAAAGGATTCAAGAGAAACTATGAACACATAAAGGAATTGTGAACTTTAAATGAAATAACTCTTGAAAGAAAATCCCTACCTAGAGATTAGGAGGTTGGAATGAGAGAAGAGGATGAAGAACTTGAAGAACTTGAAGACTTGAACTTGAGAGAAAAAGGAAGCTTTGAAGTGTTTCTTTGAAAACTTACTCTTTGCAAATGAACCAAAAATGATACAAGTTCACCCAAGCAAGCTATTTATAGAGAAATGAAGCAATGAAGGGTGCAAATGGAGGGGAGGCTTCACCATGCACAATGGAGGGAACCCATGAGTTCCATGAGGCAAGATAATGTGGTCTTGGGGCATGGTGGGGTATGGTTCAAGGTATGGCCTCAAGCATGGTTATTTGAGTGAGAAACAATTCAACATGTGAGGTAATTGGGAGAGAGGTGGCCGAAATGCATCAGCCTTGGGAGGAGGGTTTCTTGCATTTTAATTGTGGTTTAGAGTTGTGTTTAGGTGTAACTTTGATTAGGATTAAGATTAGGAATTTGTAAGAAAGTGTTTAGGGGAGAAAATGGGTAATTAAGGTTGTCAAGACATAATTAAAGAGTGTTCTTGTATCATTAGTGTATAAACACTCTAGACACAATTCCTTGATTTAAGGAATTGGAGAGAGAAAATACTATTCAAGATTCGAAGAGTGAAATCTTGAGTTTTAGAAAAGAGATTTAAATCTAATCTAAGTAATCTTAGGTTCTAATTAATTTTAATAATTTATATTGACTCTAGATTAATTATGGAAATTAATTAACCTTCGTTTAGAGCCTAATATTGCTTAGGTTTGCTTAATTGCATCATTAAGCTCAAAAACACAATTCCAGGGGCAAAATCGTAATTTTGCACTAAAACTGCCCGGGACTACCGGGACTCAAACAGATGCTTTGAAACATGTAAAAACATGGTTTTAAACCTCTGGGGAACATTTCGGGCTCAAACGGCACCTTTACCCGCATAAAATGCTATAGGGGTATTTTGTTCATTTTGACCAAATCATGAAAATGAGACTTTCACCTCCGTAACCACTCAAGGCTCATTTTATCCCCTTCAAACATTGAGTTGACCCTTTGAGGACTGCCGGGTCGGCCATTCTCGAATTCCGGGCCGAAAATGACCTCAGGGGCATTTTGGTCATTTTCCACTCAGACAGAAAATCGGGGCGTTACAATATTTACTTTTCAAGTCGCCACCTAAACTTAAAGATTAAGAATAAAGCTTGCATTCTCATATTTATATTCAAGCTTTGCATTTCATATTTATATTTCCTTGCCATCACCTTGTAATAGTAAAGACTAAAAATGAAGTTTACATTTGCACCTTTGCATTCATATCCTCACCAAATAATTAATCTCGAAACCTACCTATTTCAACTTTAAAGATGATTGTTGATTTAGAGTGAGTACTCTAAGGGGCCTAGAGCACTAAAATAAAGAATTGAACTTGCATTCGTATTTATATTTCTTGCTTAGCATGTTTACTTTTCAAGCCATCACCTAAAACTTGAAGATTAAAATTAGAATTTGCGCTTTATATTTATATTCAAGCTTTGCATGTTATATTTATGTTTCCTTTGCTATCACCCTATAATGACAAGATTAAAAATGAAGCTTGCATTGCACGTTTAAATTTATGCCATCACTTAATTTACCTAGTACACAAGACTTACCACTTTAACTTACATGAGAACTTTGGCTCATGGAATATATTTTATTTAATGTAAACCTCCTTTTCATTAAGCTCTTTCAATTTTGCTACTGAACTAAGGTTATTCATTGTGTCACCGAAGGGATAAGAATTATTCCTTGATCTAGAATTGAATTCTAAGAAAGACTAGTTACTAGAAAGGCTTGCTTCACAATTTTCTATGCTCTTAAGAATTTAAATTTTAGTTTCAACTCAAACTTTTCCAGAATTAATATATGCTGATTGGAGTGCTCTTACCATGTGAAAATTATTATTTATGAGTATGTTAGTCATTTTTTATGGTTAAGGAAAGACTAGTTGTAACATCCTCCTGGCCCAAGTAACGCCATCCTTAAGTCATGACATCGGACTTGAGAGTTGTTACTTATAAATTACCGAACTGTTTTAAATAACTATAGCAAATGCAATAAGATCGTGTGATAACTCAAAGTGTAATTTGGTTAAAATATATAACAAAGAAAAACAACATTTATTGAATACATAGCTAAGTACAAAAGAAGCTCTTCTAAGAGCTTTAATACATATACATTCTCTATTACATTTACATACATATAACTCCAACTAATTATAATAAATTAAAAATATTAATTATTAAACTATCAGAATCCCGAGTTCTTTCCACGTGTACCGCATCATTCTCTAGATTACCCTGGAGACGACACAAGAACACAAAACACATAGGGGTGAGAATTATACAATTCTTAGTAGG
>JAVHNM010000018.1:0-16000 GCA_031216125.1 Dalbergia cochinchinensis
GCATTTCCCTTGTACTAAATTAAGACCCACACTTATAAGTGGGCAAGTTATATATATATGAGATGATATTCAGTGATGTTCATGTTGTGCCTCATGTTATGATGTTGTGAGATAATTGTTTCACTTTACATGGTGTACCGCTTATCGCATCACGCGGCTCTCACTTTTATTTCAAAATTACCCGTATTTTCCGCTAAGTAATTCAAAGTTAAATGAGAACTATGAAGTAACAGACTAATGATTAACCTAAATATGTTCTAGAGTATTGGGTTAAAAATTAGGATGTTACACTCGCACCGTGCATTGTCCCTCAAAATGGTATGATCCATGCTCCGGATCATAGTGCACCTCCCACGTTGGGTGTAACATCCTAATTTTTAACCCAATACTCTAGAACATAATTAGGTTAATCATTAGTCTGTTACTTCATAGTTCTCATTTTTACTTTGAAATACTTAGCGAAAAATACGGGTAAATTTTTTTTTGGAATACAAAGTGAGAGCCGCGTGATGCGATATAACATGTAATCGAACAAAACATACATCTCATAACGTTATAGCATAAGGCACATAAAGGCACATCATGGGAAAACACTGAATATCATCTTATATATATAACTTGCCCACTTATAAGTGTGGGACTTAATTTGGTACAACACGAGTAATACAATCTAAAAAGGAAATACAAGAGAAAATGCAATGGAAACTATAAAAGCAACTCCTCTACCCAAGTGTAGCTAGCGGGATGACCTCTAATACAAAAGAAGGTTCATCTCCACCTAAGTGTGTGTGCTCTACCCGGGTACTTCATCGGTCGATCGTCACCTCCTACTGGCGTCCATCTCGCGAACGAGGCAAATATTCGGGAAACTGGGCGAGCTCCTCGGGCGTGAAGAAGCGGAACGGGGATCGAGCGTGACCCCCGTGGTGTGGCCGCATCTCCGGTCGTCGTGCAAGCCGTGGCTGAGTCACGGTATCCTCACTGCCCTCCCTCAATGGTGGAGGAGAGGGGGCAGAGCTCTCGCTATACGGATGGGTAGACAGGTCCTCAGACGGGTCGGTCTCAGAAGTAGGTCAGGAGACGCGTGTCGGGATAGTCTCGCATGGCTAAGGCAGCGGTGTGCATGTGGAGCACTCTCTCGTCATGCGTACGCTCGCGCTCAAAAACCCACTCATCGTCGCCATAGTGTGCAGTCAGGGAGAAGCGATGGGTGTGCACGGGATGAGCGAAGGGGCATCCTACGAACATGAAAACCCGCACCGTGCACTGTCCCTCAAAATGGTATGACCCGTGAGCCGGGTCATAGTGCACCTCCCATGTCGGTGTGTCCACGAACACTATGAGCATTAAGCTATCTCAAGACGTGACGGAAAGAAAGAAATAGAGGAGTGAGAATCTTGCTAAAGAATCTCAGTAGGGCCTCCTACTACCTAGGTGTCATCATCTATGTCCTCAGGAACCTTGGGTTTAATTATACAAAATGACTGAACATGCATTAAGTTCATTTTAAACTTTAAAATATACTTTAGCCAAGGTCTATTCATTTTAGGATGATCTTAATGTCATGTGTAACACCCTAGTAATTAACTAGATACACCTAGGTTGAATCTGATTAATGACTAGACTTTACTCCTTGCTTTGGTTCTTTCTTCATAATTTGAAAATACTTAGTGAAATTACGAGCCATTTTTTTTTAAAACACATAATTGAAAACGTGAGCCGAGTACAACGTGAACGAAAGTGTTTGAGTATAATAAGACGTTTAAGAATATATCACATCATATCACTTAGGCTCCATCATATAACATCCATAAGCACATTATAGCATATATTTACATACAATAACCTCACTCAAAGGGTGAGTTATGTTCATACATCATTATCTTATGCAAACCCATAAAAGAAAATATACTTAAGGAAATACATGCCCCTAAACTAGATAACTCCATAAGCCGGGAAAGTTATCCTAAAACTAGGGTGCATGATCACACATAAATCTACTAAGAACCCTCTATGGCCACTGTCCTGGAAATGGGGGAATAAATCCGATCCACTGATGAGCTCCCTCGGGAGGGGACATACGAGATGCACCAAGCTGGGGTCGCATAGACGACCTTCTTGCTAACCTCGGCTGAACAACTATTTCCTCACTACCCTCTCTTACACGTGTGGGAGTAGGAGCAGAGCTCTCAGAATATACATGAGTAGGAGTGTCCTCTGAAGGATCAGTTTCAGAATATCTCGTCTCGGGAACATACTCTGGAAATCCATGGACAGCAGATGAAGCGGGATAAGAACGTAACATCCTTTCATCAAGTGGACGTGCATGTTCGAAAACCATTTCATCGCTATAGGGAGAAGTAGGATGTAACACCTTAGTAATTAACCAGATACACCTAGGTTGAATCTGATTAATGACTAGACTTTACTCCTTGCTTTGGTTCTTTCTTCATAATTTGAAAATACTTAGTGAAATTACGAGCCATTTTTTTTTTAAACACATAATTGAAAACATGAGCCGAGTACAACATGAACGAGTAAGCGGGGTATAATAAGACGTTTAAGAATATATCACATCATATCACTTAGGCTCCATCATATAACATTCATAAGCACATTATAGCATATATTTACATACAATAACCTCACTCAAAGGGTGGGTTATGTTCATACATCATTATCTTATGCAAACCCATAAAAGAAAATATACTTAAGGAAATACATGCCCCTAAACTAGATAACTCCATAAGCCGGGAAGGTTATCCTAAAACTAGGGTGCATGATCACACATAAATCTACTAAGAACCTTTATGGCCACTTGTCCTGGAAATGGGGGAATAAATCCGATCCATCGATGAGCTCCCTCGGGACGGGACACACGAGATGCACCAGGCTGGGGTCGCATGGATGGCCTTCTCGCTAACCTCGGCTGAACAACTGTTTCCTCACTACCCTCTCTTACACGTGGGAGTAGGAGCAGAGCTCTCGTAATATACATGAGTAGGAGTGTCCTCTGAAGGATCGGTTCAGAATATCTCGTCTCGAACATACTGAAATCCATGGACAAAGCAGATGAAGCGGGATAAGAACGTAACATCCTTTCATCAAGTGGACGTGCATGTTCGAAAACCATTTCATCGCCATAGGGAGAAGTAGGAGAAAATCGATAACTAGGGACAGGATGTGCAAATGGACGACCTATGTAAATAAAAACACGAATCAAGCACCTCCTTCAAAATGATACGAGCGATGCACCAGATCATAGTGGAATTCCCAAGTAGGGGTATCAACGAACAGGACGAATGTCGCCATTTGAATCTGGAGACAATGACGGAAATAAAGAAAAGGGAGTGAGAATCTTGCTAAAGAATTCTCAGTAGGGTACCTCCTTCTACAAAGTGTCATCATCAAAGTCCCCAGAACCTCGGGATTATTCTAAAATAGTGACCATGCAAAGATTCATTTTAAGTTCGGACAAATACTTAACCGAGGTCCGCGAATTTCTAATGATCGGTCTTATAATGCATCTTATTCTTAACATGTCATATTTACAATGAACATTTCCTTTATCATTACATCATATTCCTCATCATCATTATCAAAATAACATGCATAAAAGAACGTCATATAATATTAGCTACACATGGACACAAAGTGCACATATTTCATTTCTTTAGTGCCTTTGATGACTTAAAATCTTATCATCATCATTATTTTCCTTGGGCCACCCTATACTCCACCCTTTTGGGAGTAATTTAGGTTATGAGCTCATATTTTACTAGTCGTCACTAGCATATACTTATCCTTTTGATAAGCTAAAGTCCCGACTCTACCCTTTTGAGAGAGCGGGTTAGGGGCTAAAATCACCTTTTCACCACCTATAGTCCGATGGTTCCAAAGGATCATTTTCTTATAAGTTTAAGTCATCATTAAATCTTTGCATGTTATATCATAATACAATTCATAAACATCATAACATTTTCTCATTTATAGTCTTAAGCTAGAATAATATATATCAAGCTGTAATCATGCATATGGGAGATTCCCAGGAAAGAGAGGTGGGTCACAATGGACACGCTTAAATACCAAGTCTTTCCTTAGCCGTAACCTTTCCAAATTACACTTTTACAATGATACACTTTCTTTTAGCAACAAAGGTAAATTTTACATAATAAAGAACATTTCATGTACAAGCATTCTCATTATTTGCAACAGCAACTATAACATGCAAGCCAGAAATCATTCAATGATATCAAGTACTTAATAAGCATCCAATCCTTACATAGAATTATCAATTATAGAACTAATTAGTTACTAAACCAATTATGAATCATTCTCTTGACAATAAACCATAATTATCACAACTTCAATCATATCAAATCATTATCACACATTGATACTAAACTCAGATCGCTGGCGAATCATGAACCTCATGCAATTACATAGAATCATATTTTAAGTGCATATAAAATACTAGTTCCCGTAAAATCCTTGCAAAGCCTTAAAACTCATTTAGAAACTAGTTCTTTTGTCAAATTTGGGAGGATCTTCACAATTAAAATTCTCACTTAAGATAAAAGGAGTAAGTCTTGAGCTTTAGAGATTTAGGTGACATCTTAGAATTATAAACATGCTATGCAACCTTATTTTAATCTTATCTTTATAAGGTGATAGCTTGGAATTATAAACATGATATGCAATTCCATTTCTTTATCTTTAAGATTTAAGGTGATGACTTAAAAATTAAACATGATGCAAGAACTTGAAATATAAACATGATACAAGAAACTGGAGGGGCGGTAATCCGCACGTGACCGATCAGAGGGAGAAGAAAATATTAAGAAACCTGAGCGGCGGTAGTCCGCACAGACCAAGAGAGGAGAAGAGAATATTAAGAAACCGGGCGGCGGTAGTCCGCACAGACCAGAGAGAGAGAAGAGAATATTATTATTACATCTTTTTAAGCTCCAATCTCAAGACTTTTTAAAGAATAAATTCTTTAACTCCAATAATCATATTTCTTTGCTTGTGATACATGGGCAAGTCTTTGAGCTCTAGGATCTTTAGGTGATGGCATAAAATAAACATGCCATGCGTTGATTCTTTTAGCCATTATAAAATATAGTGAGAGCATAAATTAAATATGAGATGCAACCTCTTTATTATCTTGAAAGATTAAGTGATGACTTGAAACATAAACATGAGATACAAGCTTGGAATTTAAACATGAGAAATGCAAGTTCATTTATTCATTCTTGAAAATTTAGTGATGACATAGAAGGTAAACATGGTTATGCAAAGCATAAACTTAATCATGGATGCAAATTCATTTTGTTTCTTTACTAGAGCTCCTTCAAGACTTTAAAAGAATTATAAATTCAACCCAATACATATCTTAACAAGAAATAAAACATAAAAGGAAAAATACATCTTTCAAGTTCTAAACTAAAAATCTTTGTTTTAGCATCATAAAGCATTATTCTTTAAAGTTTTGCATCAAGTGGAATTTTCAAGCTTTAGAGGCCTAACTTGTGATGGATTTACAACCCACCCTCAAGGTCCTCATCATCAAGCCATCATCTTAGTTCCACCTAGGCCATATGGTTGAATTGGTTAAAGAAAAATTGAAGAGGAAAACCAAAATGAAAAGCTAAGGTAAGTTCATAATTTCATCATTTTGAGCTAAAAACACAACTCCTCAAAGCATAGAAATAAATTTAGAAACTACTCCCTACCTAATCTGAGTTGAAGAAGAGGAAGAGAACTTGATTTCTTGAAGTGAAATGACACAAAATCTCTTTGAAAAAATTGAAGAAAGAATTCAGCCAAAGAGGAAGAAGAAAGAACTCCTAAAAACTAGTTATGAACCAAGCATTCCAAGACCACTCAAGCAAGCCTATTTATAGAAGATTTTGAGGCTTCTAATTGGCCAAAATGAGGAGGTAGTTGTCAGAATTTTTCAGGAGTAATAATGGAGGAAAAATCATTTTAGACAAAGTTGTATGAAATTAAGGAATTATGTCTCTTATGGTGACATTTTGGCATTTTGTTTTAGTGCAACTTTTGGAAATAATTCAGCTGCATAATGGCATCAATAATTTCGTGCATTACAGCCCAAAGAAGTGAAATTTGTGTGTTCCATGCATTATTTAGGTGTAGGCAAGGTATTCATGTAATTTAGAGAATTTACGGTTAAGGGTTTAAGTGAATTAGTAAGCAATTTGGGTGTTTTTGAGCAATTTTGGGTTCTAATCAATCTAAATACATAATTTTGACTCTAGATTAATATTTAGAATTTAATAAGCTTTAATTTGAGCCTAATATTGCTTAGGTTTCGTATATGAATCGAAAATCCCGAATTCATAAATCGCCCAAAAACTGGCAAAATCGTACTTTCACTTAAAAATCGCCAAGGCCACCCGAGCTTACCGAATGGTTAATCATGGCTTAAAAACACATTTTAAAACATTATAGTGAGATTCGGGCCTACTCGGCACGCACATCGGAGTTAAAACAGCCGCAGGGGCGTGTTGGTCATTTCGCGCGTCGGAACTCAAAATTGAGATCCTTCTGCTCTATTAACACACATAACACAAACAATCCCTTATTATCCTCAAAATATCCCCTTGAGAATAGGTGGGGCCCACGATCCTCATTTTGAGTAAAATAACTTCAGGGCATTTTGGTCATTTTATACGTCTGAAATTCGGGATTTGCGACTCTCGCATGAATCGTTCCTAACCTCTCTTCTAATGTTATATTCCTTTATTGAGGATTGTTCAGCCTCAAATCTTATGTAATAATTACCTACGATAATTCGGTAATTGAGTAATTTCTAATGACAGTAAAAATTGGGGCGTTACATTACTCCCCTCCTTAAAAGAATTTCGCCGCGGAAATTCGTTACCTGAGAACAACTCGGGGTATTGTGCTTTCATGTTTGATTCGAGCTCCCATGTAAGTTCTTCGGTTTCACCTGTCCCATGCTACTTTGACCGAAGTGCGACCTTGTTCCTTAATCGCTTAACTCCTCGATCGACGATTCTCGTGGGTAGTAAGTTAAATGTCAGGTTATCTCTTAATTGTACATGTTCGCTCTAGTACATGACTCGGTCGATTGATACTTTCTTAATCGAGAGACATGGAAAACATCATGAAGGTTGGATAGATTCGGGTAGGGCTATACGGTGAGCTCTGTGTCCTACTTTGGTAAGGATTTCAAGCGGACCAAGAAATGCAGGGCTCAATTTTTTACTTTTATTGCTCGGCCTATGCTGTGGTGGGGGTGATCCTTAGGAACACGTGGTCCCCTTCTTGAAAATCTAGCGGTTTTAGCCGCTTGTCCGCATAGTTTTTACGTCGACTTTGAGCAAGAAGAATCTTATCCCTAATCTTCTTGATTTGTTCTGTTGTTTCCTCACAATATCAGGTCCGAGTAAACTTTGCTCTCCGGTTCATACCAACATAAGGAGATTGACATTTCCGTCCATAGAGGCCTCATACGGTGCCATACCGATACTCGCATGATAAGCTGTTGTTATATGCAAATTCAATCAATGGCGGTACTTATCCCAACTTCCCTTTGATCTAAAACACATGCCCTTAACATATCCTCCAAGGTTTGGATAGTTCTTTCAGATTGACCGTCTGTTTGGGGGTGATAGGCCGTGCTTAGACCACGACTTTGAACCAAATGCCTTTTGAAAGGCTCCCCAAAATCGTGGCGTAAACCGCGGATCCGGTCCGAGATTATCGTCGACGGCACCCCATGTAACCTTACTATCTCCTGAATATATAATTGTGCTAACCTATCCAAGGAATAAGTCACCTTAATAGGTAAAAAGTGGGTTGACTTCGTCAATCGATCCACGATTACCCATATGGTATCATGATTCATTTGGGTCCTCGATAATCCAGTCACAAAATCCATGGAGATACTATCCCACTTCCACTCGAGGGATCGACAAAGGTTGCAGCATTCAGAGGGTTTTGGTGTTCAATCTTCACCTTTTGACACACCAAGCACTTACTCACCCATGTGCACACATCTTTCTTCATTCCAGGCCACCATAACATCTTCTTCAAATCTTGATACATCTTGGTGGCACCAGGATGAAGGGTAAAATGGCTCTTATGGGCTTCCTCCAAAATATCCTTTCGGAGGCCACCACTAGCAGGTACACATATTCGACCTTTAAACCTCCACAAATAGTCCATTCCTTGGGTAAAACCTATCAACTTTCCTGCCTTCATTGCCCCTAAAGTCTCTTGAAACTCAGCATCATCCCCTTGAGCTTGAACAATCCTTTCTTTGAACTCACTTGTCACTCTAAGATGACAAGCTCTGATGCCCTTAGTGGTCAAAGTCATTCCTAGGTTTAAGTCCCTAAATTGCTCAATCAATTCAACCTCCTTCACCATCAAACGGGACACTTGTAAGGACTTCCTACTCAAAGCATCAGCTACTACATTAGCTTTACCAGGATGGTAGTTCAATCCAAAATCATAATCTTTCAAGAACTCCATCCATCGCCTTTGCCTCATGTTTAGCTCTTTTTGATCAAAGAGATATTTCAAACTCTTGTGATCGGAAAACACCTCAAACTTAACTCCATATAAATGGTGTCTCCAAATCTTTAGAGCAAACACGACGGCAATGCTAACTCAAGGTCATGGGTAGGGTAGTTTGCCTCATGTGGCTTGAGTTGTCTTGATGCATAGGCCACCACTTGCCTATCTTGCATCAATACACAACCTAAACCCTTTTTGAAGCATCACAATACACCTCGAAAGGCACATTGGGGTCGGGTAACACTAAAGCGAGGGTCGAGGTTAGCTTGTGTTTTAACTCTTGAAAGCTCTTTTCACACTCCGGTCCATGAAAAAGGGTGTTCTTCCTAGTCAGCTTGGTCAAAGGTAGGGAAATGCAGGAAAATCCCTTGATAAATCGACAGTAATAACCGGCTAAACCCAAAAAGCTCCTTACTTCGATTACTGTGGTTGGTCTTTCCCGATTTACTACCGCTTCTACCTTACTAGGATCTCTGACAATTCCTTTCTTAGATACTACATGCCCTAAAAATTGCACCTTATCCAACCAAAACTCACACTTGGAAATCTTGGCATATAGTTTCTTTTCCTTCAAGATCTCTAGTACTATGGTTAGGTGGCATTCATGCTCTTCATGGGTCTTAGAATATATGAGAATGTCATCTATAAAGACAACTACAAACTGATCTAAATAGGGTCGAAAGATCCTATTCATGTAATCCATAAAAATAGCTGGAGCATTGGTTAACCCAAAGGACATTCTTGCAAACTCAAAATGGCCGTGTCGAGTCTGAAAGGCCGCTTTTAGGTATGTCTTCATCTCTCACTCTAATTTGATGGTAGCCTGACCTCAAATCTATCTTAGAAAACACTACCGCACCTTTTAGTTGGTCCATCAAATCATCGATCCTAGGCAGAGGATACTTGTTTTTCACCGTTACTTTATTCAACTGCCGATAATCTACACACATCCTCATACTCCCATCCTTTTTCTTTACAAACAACACACGGGCTCCCCAAGGTGATGCACTAGGCCTAACAAACTTTTTCTCCAATAAATCTTCCAATTGAGTTTTTAACTCGGTCAATTCTAATGGGGACATCCTGTATGGGGCTATGGATATAGGTCACACCCTTTTTGGAGCGCAATTCTATGCAAAACTCTATCTCTCTCTTGGTCTGAAATGCTGGTATCTCATCTGGAAATACTTCAGGATAATTTCTTACTATTGGTATCTCATCGATACTTTGCTCAAAGTCTACATCACTAGCGGCTAAGAAAATGTAACCTTTACTCTCACCCTTACCACAATCCATTTCCACAGCAGTTATGTAAAGACTTATGGGTTTCTTAGGTTCAATAGGAACAGGAAGAAAAGTGATGGTTTTCTCATAAGAGTTTAACGACACGGTTGGCCTCAAGCCAATCCATGCCAAGAATCACATCTAAACCTCGCATGGGTAAGCAAATAAGATCTAAAACAAAGGATCTATTATCTATAATAAAACTACAATCTAAACAACATTTACAAGTCCTAACGGGTTTTCCAATCAGGTAGAAACAATAAGGTCAAAAGGAAGCTCAGTCATAGGTAAATTAAGGCTTTTAACACATGAATGGGAGATAAAAGAATGAGAAGCGCCAGAATCATATAGTACAATTAAGTCTTTACCATGCATATTACCCTTACCTTCCACGAGATTTCGTGACTTCGTTGTTTCTTCAAAGATAACGTAAAAATACCCTTCCCTGGTATTGCGGCTTGGGATTGGGGGTTGGCGGGTTCCTTTCAGTGCATTCTCGGGAGTAATGACCTGGTTTTCCACACCGATAGCACACGTTTGTTCCGGCTCGACATGGCATGCTCCCATGATTCTTGCCGCACTTGGGACATTCCATGGATGGCGTAGGCCGTGGAGTCTTCTTTGGACCTCTTTGTGGTGCTTTCCCTTTATTGTTGTTATTGTTGTTGTTTGGCCTTCCTTGTTGAAAATTTCTTTGTGTCCCTTGTGGTCTTGATTGAGGGGGAAATGGAGGTCGACTCTGCCTCTTGAACTGCTGACCTTGAGGTGTCAACTTTTTGGTAATATTATCTGATTTTGGGGTGTTTAGTTTTCTCAGACCTTCTTCAATAATCCGACATTTGTTAACTAGGGTAGAGAAATCCCTAATCTCCAAATGTGCAACTGCCACATTAAGTTCCGCCTTCAACCCTGACTCGTATTTAATGCATTTCCAGTACTCATCAGGATTTCCTTGGTACATTCTTGAGAACTTAATGAGTTCTTCAAATCTGGGAGTGTACTGGGCCTCATTCATATTGCCCTGGACAAGTTGCATGAATTCTATGTCCTTGGCATTTCTAAGCGACTCTGGAAAGTACTTTTCGTAAAAATGGACCTTGAATAGTTCCCAATCAATGTCCACATCGGTCGTCTCAGGAGTCTTGAACACCGCCCACCGACGGCATCACCCTCAAGCATATGAGTAGCGAAGGTGACCTTTTGCTCCTCCGAGCATGGGACTACAAAGAAAGACCTTCTCAATATTCCGAATCCATTCATCCGCAATATTTGGATTCGGTGTCCCCTTGAAAACCGGTGGGTTTGCCTTACGAAACTCCCTAAAGCGAGGCATGTTCGGGAATCTGATGTCCCTGATTCATATTGGCTTGGCGATCCTGATCGATTGGTTCCATCATCATTCTCATGGTCCTTGCTACGTCGCGAGTGCTTGGTGTCTCGTTGCCTTGATTATTACGTCTTTGCGCTCCTAGTCTGTTGTCGACGTGCCATTGGTCCCTATACACACAAAACAAAGAACAACGAGGTGATCGGGCCCAATATTCCATGCAAAGTCAGCAAGTTACCATGGCACTTTCAACATACAATAGTCATGTATTTCTAATCCTCAAGCTCATCCTAATGATAAACATCTACACATGACGTTACTAACGTATTATGCTTTAGAAGCATAGCTAGTCCAATCCTCAGGCTCCATGAGAATCGAACTGCTCTGATACCAAAATGTAACACCCTAGTAATTAACCAGATACACCTAGGTTGAATCTAATTAATGACTAGACTTTACTCCTTGCTTTGGTTCTTTCTTCATAATTTGAAAATACTTAGTGAAATTACGAGCCATTTTTTTAAAAACACATAATTGAAAACATGAGCCGAGTACAACGTGAACGAGTAAGCGGGGTATAATAAGACGTTTAAGAATATATCACATCATATCACTTAGGCTCCATCATATAACATTCATAAGCACATTATAGCATATATTTACATACAATAACCTCACTCAAAGGGTGGGTTATGTTCATACATCATTATCTTATGCAAACCCATAAAAGAAAATATACTTAAGGAAATACATGCCCCTAAACTAGACAACTGCATAAGCCGGGAAGGATATCCTAAAACTAGGGTGCATGATCACACATAAATCAACTAAGAACGTTTTATGGCCTTTGTCACGGAAATGGGGAATAAATCCGATCCACTGATGAGCTCCCTCGGGACTGACACACGAGATGCACCAGTCGGGTCGCATGGATGGCCTTCTCGCTAACCTCGGCTGAACAATCTGTTTCCTCACTACCCTCTCTTACACGTGTGGGAGTAGGAGCAGAGCTCTCGTAATATACATGAGTAGGAGTGTCCTCTGAAGGATCGGTTTGAATATCTCGTCTCGGGAACATACTCTGGAAATCCATGGACAGCAGATGAAGCGGGATAAGAACGTAACATCCTTTCATCAAGTGGACGTGCATGTTCGAAAACCATTTCATCGCCATAGGAGAAGTAGGAGAAAATCGATAACTAGGGACAGGATGTGCAAATGGGCGACCTATGTAAATAAAAACACGAATCACAAGACCTCCCTTCAAAATGATACGAGCGATGCACCGGATCATAGTGGAATTCCCAAGTAGGGTATCAACGAGCAGGACGAATGTCGCCATTTGAATCTGGAGACAATGACGGAAATAAAGAAAAGGGAGTGAGAATCTTGCTAAAGAATTCTCAGTAAGGTACCTCCTTCTCACAAAGGTCATCATCAAAGTCCCCAGAACCTCGGGATTATTCTAAAATAGTGAGCATGCAAAGATTCATTTTAAGTTCTGACAAATACTTAACCGAGGTTCGTCAATTTTTAATCATCGTCTTATAATGCATCTTATTCTTAACATGTCATATTTACAATGAACATTTCCTTTATCATTACATCATATTCCTCATCATCATTATCAAAATAACATGCATAAAAGAACGTCATATAATATTAGCTACACATGGACACAAAGTGCACATATTTCATTTCTTTAGTGCCTTTGATGACTTAAAATCTTATCATCATCATTATTTTCCTTGGGCCACCCTATACTCCACCCTTTTGGGAGTAATTTAGGTTATGAGCTCATATTTTACTAGTCGTCACTAGCATATACTTATCCCTTTTGATAAGCTAAAGTCCCGACTCTACCCTTTTGAGAGAACGGGTTAGGGGCTAAAATCACCTTTTCACCACCTATAGTCCGATGGTTCCAAAGGATCATTTTCTTATAAGTTTAAGTCATCATTAAATCTTTGCATGTTATATCATAATACAATTCATAAACATCATAACATTTTCTCATTTATAGTCTTAAGCTAGAATAATATATATCAAACTGTAATCATGCATATGGGAGATTCCCGGGAAAGAGGTGGGTCACAATGGACACGCTTAAATACCAAGTCTTTCCTTAGCGAACCTTTCCAAATTACACTTTTACAATGATACACTTTCTTTTAGCAACAAAGGTAAATTTTACATAATAAAGAACATTTCATGTACAAGCATTCTCATTATTTGCAACAGCAACTATAACATGCCAGCTAGAACATCATTCAATGATATCAAGTACTTAATAAGCATCCAATCCTTACATAGAATTATCAATTATAGAACTAATTAGTTACTAAACCAATTATGAATCATTCTCTTGACAATAAACCATAATTATCACAACTTCAATCATATCAAATCATTATCACACATTGATACTAAACTCGGATCGATGGCGAATCATGAACCTCATGCAATTACATAGAATCATATTTTAAGTGCATATAAAATACTAGTTCCCGTAAAATCCTTGCAAAGCCTTAAAACTCATTTAGAAACTAGTTCTTTTGTCAAATTTGGGAGGATCTTCACAATTAAAATTCTCACTTAAGATAAAAGGAGTAAGTCTTGAGCTTTAGAGATTTAGGTGACATCTTAGAATTATAAACATGCTATGCAACCTTATTTTAATCTTATCTTTATAAGGTGATAGCTTGGAATTATAAACATGATATGCAATTCCATTTCTTTATCTTTAAGATTTAAGGTGATGACTTAAAAATTAAACATGATGCAAGAACTTGAAATATAAACATGATACAAGAAACTGGAGTGGCGGTAATCACTTGAGGACCAGTATGAGGAGAAGAAAATATTAAGAAACCGGAGCGGCGGTAGTCCGCACAGGACCAATAGAGGAGAAGAGAATATTAAGAAACCGGAGCGGTAGTCCGCACAGGACCAGTAGAGGGAGAAGAGAATATTATTATTACATCTTTTTAAGCTCCAATCTCAAGACTTTTTAAAGAATAAATTCTTTAACTCCAATAATCATATTTCTTTGCTTGTGATACATGGGCAAGTCTTTGAGCTCTAGGATCTTTAGGTGATGGCATAAAATAAACATGCCATGCGTTGATTCTTTTAGCCATTATAAAATATAGTGAGAGCATAAATTAAATATGAGATGCAACCTCTTTATTATCTTGAAAGATTAAGTGATGACTTGAAACATAAACATGAGATACAAGCTTGGAATTTAAACATGAGAAATGCAAGTTCATTTATTCATTCTTGAAAATTTAGTGATGACATAGAAGGTAAACATGGTTATGCAAAGCATAAACTTAATCATGGATGCAAATTCATTTTGTTTCTTTACTAGAGCTCCTTCAAGACTTTAAAAGAATTATAAATTCAACCCAATACATATCTTAACAAGAAATAAAACATAAAAGGAAAAATACATCTTTCAAGTTCTAAACTAAAAATCTTTGTTTTAGCATCATAAAGCATTATTCTTTAAAGTTTTGCATCAAGTGGAATTTTCAAGCTTTAGAGGCCTAACTTGTGATGGATTTACAACCCACCCTCAAGGTCCTCATCATCAAGCCATCATCTTAGTTCCACCTAGGCCATATGGTTGAATTGGTTAAAGAAAAATTGAAGAGGAAAACCAAAATGAAAAGCTAAGGTAAGTTCATAATTTCATCATTTTGAGCTAAAAACACAACTCCTCAAAGCATAGAAATAAATTTAGAAACTACTCCCTACCTAATCTGAGTTGAAGAAGAGGAAGAGAACTTGATTTCTTGAAGTGAAATGACACAAAATCTCTTTGAAAAAATTGAAGAAAGAATTCAGCCAAAGAGGAAGAAGAAAGAACTCCTAAAAACTAGTTATGAACCAAGCATTCCAAGACCACTCAAGCAAGCCTATTTATAGAAGATTTTGAGGCTTCTAATTGGCCAAAATGAGGAGGTAGTTGTCAGAATTTTTCAGGAGTAATAATGGAGGAAAAATCATTTTAGACAAAGTTGTATGAAATTAAGGAATTATGTCTCTTATGGTGACATTTTGGCATTTTGTTTTAGTGCAACTTTTGGAAATAATTCAGCTGCATAATGGCATCAATAATTTCGTGCATTACAGCCCAAAGAAGTGAAATTTGTGTGTTCCATGCATTATTTAGGTGTAGGCAAGGTATTCATGTAATTTAGAGAATTTACGGTTAAGGGTTTAAGTGAATTAGTAAGCAATTTGGGTGTTTTTGAGCAATTTTGGGTTCTAATCAATCTAAATACATAATTTTGACTCTAGATTAATATTTAGAATTTAATAAGCTTTAATTTGAGCCTAATATTGCTTAGGTTTCGGTATATGAATCGAAAATCCCGAAATTAAAGCGCCCCAAAAACGGGGGCAAAATCGTACTTTCACTTAAAAACGCCCAAGGCCACCCGAGCTTAACCAATGGTTAATCATGGCGTAAAAACACATTTTAAAACATTTTAGTGAGGTTCGGCTCGGTCGGCACGCACATCGGAGTTAAAGCAACCTTGAGGCGTTTTGGTCATTTCGCCGTCGAACTCAAAATTGAGATCCTTCTGCTCTATTAACACACATAACACAAACAATCCCTTATTATCCTCAAAATATCCCCTTGAGAATAGGTGGGGCCCACGATCCTCATTTTCTGAGTAAAATAACTTCAGGGGCATTTTGGTCATTTTATACGTACAGAAATTCGGGATTTGCGACTCTCGCATGAATCGTTCCTAACCTCTCTTCTAATGTTATATTCCTTTATTGAGGATTGTTCAGCCTCAA